>JANIJG010006088.1:0-29565 GCA_024611175.1 Megaceryle torquata
GCCCCATTCCTGGAGACATTCAAGGTGGGGCTTGACAGAGCTCTGAGCAACCTGCTCTAGTTGAGGATGTCCCTGCTGGGAGAGCAGGGTAGAGCAACAAAATCAGCCAGGTCCCTCAGCACTCATGGGTGCATCCCATTGGATGGATTTTTGCATGTTGAGTTTACCCAAGTGATTTGTAACCCAGCCTTCACTGACCAGTGGAGAGTCTTCCTCCCTCCAGGCTTTCTCTCTTGCTTCCAGGGTCTGGGGTTCCTGAGGGCTGATGTTAGCAGTAAAGACTGAAGCAAAGAAGGCATTCAATAAATCCACCTTCTCTGCATCTTCTGTTACCAGGGCTTCTACCTCACTCAGCAGTGGGCCCACATTTTTCCTATTGTGAAATGGTGAAAGCTAAGTAATAAAGGATAAAAATTGTTGGTATTTTTAAACAAAGGCCAAACAATGGATACTGGTAATTACTGTCAGGCGTATTCTTTTCTTGCATTTTTTCAACTGAATTTATGAAGACCTTCTTTTGTACAGGGAAAGAAGAGAGAAATGAAACTTGTAACAGTGAATGTGGGCAGAGAGGACAATTCATGAGAAGAATAGCTGCTGAAACTTGTTTAAGTACAATTCAGAGGAAAAGGCTTCAAAAGGCAGTGACATACCATGCAGGCCCTCAAAAATATTTGTAGCCATTAAACCTAAAGAAAGGTGAAATCAGAGGAGAATGAATCAGAAAATACTCCACTTCTGAGTTAAAAGGTTGAGTGCAGCCTCTATTCTTATTTTCTTATATCTCACATCTCTTTCCTTATCTCTAAATTTTTTTTTTTGTTGTTGTTTTGTTTTGTTTTGTTCTTTTCAATATAGAGAGCTTTGTTGGAGGAAAATAATGAGGGTATTTGTGTATGTGTAAATTTAAGAAGGACATCTGTAAAACGGAAAGATCACCTTTCCAACCATTTAAGCTTTAAGTTGTGGCTTTGAAGTATTTTAATTACTACTATTTTAAAAACAACAACAACAGCTACCTTGCTAATATTTTCCATGATAACATGGAAGAGTTCACAGGAATTAGGATTTTGTTTTGTTTTTTAAAAGATCATACATTAGATAAGGTGGTATCAAGTGCTACTTACTGTTTATGCAATATAGATGTTATTCCCTGGCCCTGAATTTTTCCATTTATCCAGAATGGATATATAGTATTTTTGGAGAGACAGTTATTTGCACAAGCCAAACTTAAAATAGAAAAATACAGAGATTCTGTTTTTAGAACACTGAACATCCTGAAAAATGAATGCAGTTATTGTTCCTACTACATTACTAAACCTATCTTGGAAGGTGAGCAACACAGTAACCTTTTCATTTACATTGAAGAATTTAATGGATTACAAATGTTTTTATATCTGAACACTTAAGCCTATCTGCCAGCTGTTTCCCAAATGCCAAAGAGTGCCTGCTCCTCCTTCCTTCAAGGCTGGCAGATAGCATCTCTGTTTAACAGATGAACTAAAGCAGAGAAAGCAGTGATATAGCATTCCTGAAGATATGTTAACAGCAGAAACTGGAATTCATTCACTGTTACTCTATCTCCTAATTTAGTGTCTTCACTACAAGACCTCTCTTCCTCCCAGTTCTATAGAAGCATGTAGAAGGTTTCAGAGTACATTTAAAAACATACAAACATCACTGTAACAATTCCATGCAACAGGTTTGGAAGCTAAGTAATGTGAAGTGACCCACTGGGGATGGCTCTTGGAGCCAGTTGCAGTCAGAGCAAGACCAGATCTCCTGACATAAGCATTTAATGTGGTCTCAGAAGAGATGTGTGTATTGTTAGTATAAAACTGTGGAAGGGTGCCAGTCAGGAAGGGGGGGGGAGGCTGGAAAAACTTGCAAGCAGGCAAGATCTCCTCAGAGAAAGAGGAAGAAATAAGTACTTAGAAACAATATTGTTCACACTATTAGAGAAATGCAACTCTAATGCTCCCACCAAATAGTGGATATGCTGTACAACTGTGAGCAGCATTTAATGAAGAGCAGTCTGCCTTGCTCTTGCCATCAGTAGCTCCATGAAATAAAAGCAGACCCAGTTTGTACTTTAGATGATAAGGCTTCTCGTGCTCTTGTAAGGTGCTTTGTTTAAAGCTCTGAGAACACATGCATTTTATTCATGTATGTGCATGTGTATCATGAACAACAGCAGCAGTGAGAATTTTTCCCTCTATCATGCCAACAAACTTTTAGAGACCACCACCAGTGCATTGATCATATTTAATAATTTGTTTGGCTTATGTCTAAGAACATCTATGTAATCAAACTGTCCATGGCTGCTATCGTAATGACAGAAGGAGCCGTTGGCCATTCTTGTGAATCACCTGTACTTTAACCTGTAGAACTATTAGAAAATAGATCTCTATTCTCCTTTTATGAAAATATGAAATGTATTTGTTATGATTTTAATTCCAGAAACTGTAGCATAGGTTGTAAGTTGATTGAAGCTCAGGTCCAGGCAGGCTTTGGAATCTCCAGCCATGAGAACATCACTGTAAATAAGTTGTGTGCTGGCTTATTAGCTCATAGTGTTTAGTATTTTGTGGCTCCCTGACAAATGTTGCTCAGGAAAAGGATTTCAAATTCCCACATCAAATTTCTTCCCCTGATTAGCCACGTGTCTTAGAGCAAGCCAACAAAACTGGTCAAGACTTAATTTTACAGATTGGTAAACTAGTATTTGGCTTGAGAGTGCTAACTTCCAGTGGCAGCACATTTCCCCAGTCCCAGCACCACTGGCTCAGCTGGTTCACAGCATTGCCGAGCCAGTCCAGGGCTGGGTATGCATGCACCATGCATCAGCTCATACCCCAGTCTGATACTGCCAGTTTCAGACTATCAGCGATGTGTTGGCCATGACAGAGACATCACGCTTCACTGATGCAATCCTTTGTTTCCTTCTACCTTTTCTGGGTAGGTGTTACTGTTCTGCATCAGCATTCTGGTTTGTTGCCTTGTGATTCTCTGTTCCTCAGGAGGAAGCGGATGGGAGTGTTACACTTAGGTACTATGAGTGCTGCAGGTATGACGTGAGAATTGTTTTTGTGATGCCCCCTCAGCACACTGGTGCCCATTACACACTGCACACCTAGCACTACAGCGCTCAGCAGCGCAGTGTTAGGGGGTGTTACAGCTCACTTGGTGGCTGCCTCACTTGCTTTGTATGAACAAAACCCAGACCTGCAGGATCATGCAGTCTGGGCAGGGGCTGAAACTGCCCCTTTTCTGCCTCAGTGAGCTGTGAGGTTGGCTCTGCTTCTCCCCAGCCCATGTATATGGGTGTCACTCTTTGCTCACGTGGTCATTTAATGACTTAAATGAGTGGGACAGTGTCAGCTCTCAATCCAGAGATTATTCCATTGGCCCTGAGTGTGCAAGAGCAAGCACATGCAGGATGCTCTCCAAGTGGGGTGACTGTCTCAGAGTGTCTTTAGGAAAAGTGAAGAGCTGAATTTGGTGCTTCAACATCTAAGTTTGAGTTTTATTGTGAAGAAGTGCAGAACAGACCCCTAGGCTTTCCTGTTCCAATTTTGCAAATCTACTTCTTCACTTTGTTTTTATGGGGTGACAGAAGATAAAGGGCTTTTTGTTTTGGGCCCATTTCCTGTGAAATTCAAGCCTTTTTTCCCCCCTGGTTCTGTGCTGTTCCTCCAAACTGAGGAAAGTAAGTTGTTTTCGACCAGCCCTCCAGCCACAAAGGGTGTGTTCACAGGCAGTCCAGACGGAGTGACAACAAGCACGAGCACCTTTCCATTTGGATGGCAGGTAGCATCCCATGACCTGCCAGAAACATGCAGACGACTGTTGACTTGTGCAGTTTTGTTTTTTTAATTCCCTTCTCTGATAGTTTATTTCTGAAAGTAGAGCTACTAGTGTGTGACATCAAATGCCATTATCTAACGTGAATGGCAGGCCTGACTGGAAGTGTAACTTTTCACAGTGGTTTCAAACAGACGATTTTTCACTTGAGCCTTTAACGGTAAGCCCGGCTTCTCTGCCAGCCAATTCCCAGAAAGTTACAAGGACCTCGTGGGTTTTTTTTCAGTAGTGGCGAAGACGGTCTGCAGCGCGGAATTACATAAAAGGACAACGCGATAAGGTAGCAGGCGGTTGTCCGCGTTTCGGGCGTTGCCAGAGGGCGAGCCCATTCCCTTCCCGCCTTCCCGGGAACAGCGGCTTCGGCCCGGCGCGGGGCGCCCCGGCAGAGGCGGAGCTCGGCGGAGGCGGGACGCGGCTGCGGTCCTGGCCCTGGCCCCCGGCCCTTCCCTTCCTCTCCTTTCCCTTCTCTTCCCGCCGCACCGCAGCAGCAGCCGGCGCCGCCGCGGGGGAGCCTCCCCGGCGCGGCGAGCTCACGGTCCCGCCGGCTGCTGCCCGGCGCCGGGAGGCAGCGGTGGGGAAATTGTCGGAGGCCGGGCGGGCTGGCTCCCCTGCCGGCACATGAGGCGGCAGCCGGGAGGCGGCGGGGAGAGACGGAAAGGAGCGGCCGGAGCCGGGGATCGCCGCCGGCCGCCGCGCCGGAGCTCGTAAGATGTCACCATTGTTCAGCTGGGTGGCTAAGGTAGGCGGTGCCGCGCCCGCCGTCCTCCGCTCTCGGGAAATAAAGTCCAGCCTAAGAGTTTGCAGATACTCGTATTCATTTTCAAGGCAAGTCAGTCCTCGCTGGGAAGGGAGCGGAGTCGTGCTGTATTGTTCAGCCGGGGAAAAAAGAGAAGCACGCGAAGTGAAGGGTAAAGGAGAACTGATAAACTCAGGTCTTGGCTTGAGAAACTAAAAATGAAGCTGCAATTCTGGCCGCCTGTCCTACCTTTGCTGTGGATCTGTAGAAGGAAAGAGCTGTAATCAGAACTGCACAGAAGGTGTAGTCTTAGGCTGTGCTCAAGTCTAAGGCTTCTTGTTTGCTCTGGAGAATATGTAACAGCAGTCCCACGGTTTGGTTTGGACTCTTTTCCTGGGTTTTGTCACTATCTGTGTAAGCTAGTTTTTAATAAGGGGCTTACAAGTTTCAGTGTGACAATGTGTGTTGTGCTGGCTTCCACAGTTGTGTGTTTAGGGCTTCAGTAGGATCTCCACTGTAACTGTGAAACTGCATATGGATGCAAAGCAGTAGTAATGGTTAAAGAAATCTAGAATACAGTTTTGAGATGATCTTCCAAAAAAAATTTTTTTTCCCCAAACTAAGAGCCATTCTGAGTGTAAAATGACACTTACATGATATTCTGTCATGAGGCACAGTAGAAAGTGCAGGAGAGGACAAGTGGGGTGAAGCAGGGCTGTATGAGAGACCCGATTTGGAGGGTCCTTTAAGGAATTTACTGAAAAAGAATTTAAAATAGAAAGACACTGTCTTGAAGTTAAACTAACAGGCAGTCTCGTTTGTTATGCAGACGACAAAAAACCTGGTTCTCCCTTCTGTTTTACTAGGCATAAATGGCTGCTTGCTTAATCGCTGTTATACATCCCTCTCACTGAATATGTAACAGGTGAAATTCCTACCCTGGGAAGATGGTAAGAGGGCAGTGCTTGATGTGTGCCTGTGTTGCCTTTGTTCAGATTCTCAGAAGGACTTGTTCTGTTCTGTCTTAAATGGAGACTGCTTAATTTTAGCCATACCACGAAAAAGAGACATTCATTCCTTCCTCTTCCACCTGGCTTTTTTCTCTGTTTAAGTAGCTACCAGGTGGGGGTCTTGTTAAAGTAGTTCCCTCTTCTGTCATCACTGTGCCTCTGTCTTGAAGATGATGTAAGGCTTGATTTGCTGTGATATCCAAGGGAGTGATACCAGCTGATTTCCATGCCGACTCTTACATACCTGCCAATTTCCTATACAGGTGGTTGCTGTTAAAAATGAGTGATGCTGTTGAGTAAATACTTCAGGATGCCAGGGAGGGGTGGTCTGTTTCCCCCCTGTTGTTCACTTGTCAGCTGGACAAAGCAGCTAGTCAGAGAGAAGTTAGTCTTGGAGGAGGTACAAGGCAGAACTTGTAGCGCAGACTTGGCCACATTTCTAGAGAGAGTAACAGAAGCTCTTGCAGAAATACACTTCTAACTCTGCTTTCAACAGTGCTTTCTAGGCTTTCGGAACTAATTACTGCAATGCTGATTCCTTGCAAGTGTTTAGTTTTATTCTTTTAATGGCCATTAATCATCACAAATTTGGGAGGGGAAGCAAAGCAGTGTAATTAGAAATACAAAATGAGGCTTCTTAGAGGAGAAAGCTTTCCTGCCTGCCAAAATCCGATCAGTAAAAATGTAGGAGCTACTGCTGGAGGCTTTTGACACAAATGCAGTTTTTATAAGACAGTGGCCTGTTCCAGAATGGGGAAGGACTGCAGGGTGTGGAATGAGGAAACTGCTCCTCTCAAAACAAAGCAGCCCCCCTGCATCTATTATTTAAAAATAAGTAAATCCCCAGTCCAGTCACATGAGTGGCTAGTGTCAGTAAGTCCCCAGGCCAGCAAATACTTAAAGTGGAGTGATTTACTCCCATATGCTATAAAATTGGTCCCTAGTGTTTGTATAAACATTACCTTTTAATATGCCTTCATTACAGGTTTTTACGTGCTGTTTTACCCAGCTTGTCTCCTACCTACACAGTCAGGCTCCTTGGGGATGAGTTTTGCAGTGCTGCCAGCTCAGGTCGTGGGGCCCATTCTGGGCTGGAGGATAAAACTCTGCTTGAGTCTTATGTGGGTTGGTGTTGCCCACATTGGCTATATGGGTGCTGGCTGAACCACTTGGTAGATAATGAATTCTTAAGTACTGGTTTAGTCTCTTTAAATTATTTAAATAAAAAAGAATAGTTATACCTGTTTTTCCTGCATGATTTTATACAGACAACTGACTTCAGGGAAATGTTTGACTAAGCCCATTAAAACACAGCTTGTTGAAAGTGTAAACTAGCTTTGCACTGTTGTGGGTAGACTAGAGAGTCACTTCTGTAGATACAGAGAGCTATTTTAATTTATATTCAGTTTAGTTCACTACAATTACTGTTACTAAAAGTAAAGAAATAATTTTGGAGACAAAAACCATCAAAGCTTTCAGTCTGCAAATAAAATAGAAATGCAGATTTTTACTGATTTATGGTATACTTGCAGATCATTAATTCATTAGTAGGAGTTAATAGTACTGTGATAGTTTGTAAGATTATTTTTATTCCTGTTTCCATTGTATTCAATACAGCTTTAGTTTAAATAAAAATAACCCAACATATTTAGCATTAGTTGTCTACAACAACACTTAATAATTCAAATTTCTATTCAGAAGCAGCTTGAAAGGAGCCAGAATTAAATGTTTGTTGAAGAATTAGAAATAAAGAAGTAGCTCTTCATGTAATAAAGTGTATAAATAGAGAATTGGAGTAAATGTGTCCTCAGATTCTCAGCTAGTTAAGCAATTTATACATAGTGTGTCTTTCTAGTTACAAAGGAGAGTACTATATAAAATATAAAGGTTGTGTTTAGCTTCAACTTACTTTATGTAAAGGATTATATACCAATAAGGAATCAATAAAGAAAATATCAAAGGTAAAATGCAAATCAAGGTTATGTTATTTAAATCAAGGCTTCTTCTATAATGATTGTACTGGTATGGATCAATCAACTCTAGTCAGCTGCCTCCGGGACAGAACAGGATACTCCCAGCTCCCTTCCGAGGTGATCTGAGAGCAGCAGAGCTTCTCACTGCAGCCCAAGGAATCTCTGAGAATAGGCCACCAGCACTGACAGAAGAGGGTGGGTTTACAGTGTAGCTGTCCCCAGCTGGCTTGGCTAATCTTGGACCTTGTATTGAGAAGCTTATCTCTGGGGTTCACAACAGATGCTCTGAAATTCCCAATTGCAATGCAAGAAGTAGGTTGGGGGTTTGCATGTTTTTTTTTGTTGTTGTTTGTTTGTTTTGGGTTTTTGTGTGTGTGGTTGTTTTGTTTTGGTTGTTTAGTTTGTTGGTTTGGTTTTGTGTGTGTGTTTTGGGTTTTTTTCCCCCCCCTCCCCAAGGACTGCTGAGTCAGAATTGCCTAAGTGTTCTTCAGTTGGGAAGCACTCAAGATACCAAAAAGACTTCTGTGCTATTCAGTGCAGCAGGGCTTGGTTACCTGCTTGTCCCATGAGACATTACTGAAGTAGTAACTATAATAACAGTGAAGTGACACTTATTTTTCTTGGAATCCTAATATAGTTTTTAATATGCTGTGTTAGAATTGGTCTTGCTGTTATCTTCACTATTTTCTAAATAGAGTGCCTAGTAGATTTCTGGGGGAGAATGTGTGGGAGTAACAACTTACTTATTAGTAAATTTTAAGTCAGAAGCTACAAATAAAATGAAGTTGCCTTCTGGAAAAGAATGAGAAAGAATGCAAGACTGAAAATCAGGAAGCTCGAGAAATACCCTCTCCTTTGTTTTTTGTCTTTTTAAGAGTGTTCTGAAACGGCGATCTTGGCTTTTTTCCTGGTCTGTTGCAGGGTATATCACACTCATTTATGAGGATGTTTTGTTCCAGCTGTATTGATGTGCCTGTTTCCTTTATTCCCCGCAGCTTCCAGCAAAGTTGAGAACCTTTGGGCATCTTTAATCCCTCACAGACTTTAGCCAAATGGATCTGGATTTGGTCTCTTAAAGTGTCCTCATAACCAGACATTTTAACACTGTCTAAAGCCCAATAAACCTTGAAGTTTATTAAGCCTGTCTGACTTTTAAGCCCATCTTACTTGTAAAATGGCAAATTACTTGGGGAGGTGAATAAATGGTGGTGGTATCCTATGGTGTACAACTCGTTTGTGCTAGTGCATTTACCCCCAATAACCTTTTTAATAAATTGGAGTACTTGGATACTGTATCAAGAATCAGAAAGTTAATAGAGAATTAGTGTCAGGGAAGAATTTGGAATCATTGGGGAAGGCTCAAATGCCACAGCTTTGCTTGTAGATGGATCTCCTTGAAGCCATTGATGCTGTGGGTAGGGCTGGAGGGACAGACCCTCGCTTGTCTCTCAGGCCGGATGCAGGCAACACAGCAAAGAGAAAGTTTAGATTTCTGCAAGAACTGACTTCTGGTGCCCAAGTTTGCACAATGCCCTGTCAGAGAACACTACATTGCTGCTCAGTGTGTTTCTGCAGGTCAGTTTTTGTTTAGGAGGAAAAAAAATGTTGTTAGCAATTAACAGCTTTCAGATAAGTGCAGATTATTACAAAATGCCAAGCAGTTGAAATGTGCTGTTTTCTGTATGCCAGTCACTCCCCACCTTCCCCCGCAGGGGTCTGGCTGATGACCGAGGAATATGCGCTCAGCATTTGAAATGAAGTCAGTCCCGTGGTGAACCCCTCTGTTACTCAGCAGTTATGTTCCCTTTGGAGTTGTTTGCTTTTATTCTTCGTCCTTCCATTTCTGTTTCTGCATGCCAGGCCTGAACTGTACCCACTCTGCTGAGACGTCCCCGATTCGATGGGAGAGGGCCAAAATGCAGACTGGCCCAGACAGCTTTTATGTGCTGGGCAGATGCAGCAGGGCAGTGTCCTCTGCCTTTCTAAGGCACATTACAGGTGCTTAGTAAGGAGTAGGGCTTTCCATAGTTAAATTCCTGGCCATGTAGATTGCAGTTTACCAAGGTTTTCCTCTTGAATCATTTATGCCTTTCTGAATTAATTTCTTATGAGTTCTACTTTCAGGTTCATGTCGACCTTCAGATTTAACAAAGAAGCCAAGCCTGATGAGGTAGCTGAGCTTGCTGTTTTGTACAGGTCCTGCCCTCAGCAATTCAAAACAGAACTTTAGGCTCCAGTCAAAAACCGTTTGCTTTCCTTTGCCAAAAAGCTCTCTGGAAATTGGTGCTATTAGCTGTGTTCATGTGGTTAACATGTTTTGGGCCAAACCAATAGCAAAAATACTAGTAAATCCTTCAGGATCAGGGAAAACCCCAGGTCCCATCAGAGGTGGATGATATAACAAGGGGTTGGTTTGGGTTTTTGCCAAATATATGTATATGGGGTACTGCAGTTTAACTGTATTTGCTTTACATTTGATCTAAAATACTGTTTCACATCAAGCCTGTTTTTTTTGCAAGGCTACTATAATGAAACAGTCTTTTATGTGCACTAGAGATGTTTCTGAGAAGACAAAAGCAGCAGCTTGGCTCTGGGTGCCCCAAGTAGAAGTCTCTAAGGAAAAAGTCAGGCAAAGCATTTCTTTCCTTTTAGAGATCAGGTCACAGAGCTGCAAGACAATTCCAGTTTGTAATTTCCCATCATCATGAATATAGAAGCTGCAGCATTTCTGAGAAACCTCTGCTTTAAGGGGATGTTGGAACATTTTTATTGTGCCAACTAATAGATACTTAAAATTTTAAAGTAAAATGACTTACAAGATTTCTTAAAGTTGAACAAGCCGAAGTTCTTATGGTGTGCAGAGGTTGACTAAAGACATAACAAGTAAATCTTAAAAAAAAAAACCCAACACTGTTAATTGAATTACTACACTGTGCCTATAATTTTTTTTTTTTTTTTTAATGTTGGAAGCCTTTATAGCTGAACTGTTCAAGATGAAATACCCTTGTATGGCAATGACTGAGGAAAAAAAAATATCTCAGCCTTGGTTTTGTTAGTATTTTACATATCAGTAAAGCATATGCTAAATATGTTAAGGGACATGCTCCAGTAGGAGCTTGTCTCCTAATTTGTCTGGGAAGGTGAGGCAGTAAAGTTGGGAAGAGCAGCTGTGTATTGATTTTATTACTGAGTTATTTGTACTGAGGTGTATCTGAATTGGCTAGTCTTTCTTTTTAACCAAGTTACAAAAACAAATCCTGAGATGAATTGATGTGCAAATGTAAAATCTTAATAGGAGAGATTTAAAGTAAAATCTTCTTGAAAAACATGGTTTGCTTACTGAGAAGTGAGAGGGAGGTTCAGGCACCTTCACCCTGTCAAGGTAGACTAGAGTGCAACAGCTGGGTTTCTGTTACCTCTTTTCTCTACAAGTGTCTGGAAGTTGCTTAAAGGCCAGGCCAGTATTCCAGGGTCACCTGTCACATGTGTGAAAGCTGCAGTTACTAACCTGGATGAAATGACCTTTAAGAAATTTATTGGCTGAAAAATCTTGAAGCTTCTTCCAAGCTTCAAAAGTTGCTGGCTTTGGATGTGTGAATGCTTCCCTTTGTGCCTTTACAGCATCACAACTGTAATAAAAAACATATGTTTTTTTCCAGGGGGAACCTTTGATATGCAGTAACCAAACAGGATTTTCAGGTACAGATACCCTGTGAAATTGCAGGTTTGGGGAGAAGAGACTTCTGGCACATGGTTTCGCAGGCATACTCCAGCTACTGAAAATGGCAAAGCTGAGCTAACCTAAACAGCTCCTTTCTTTTTCAGTCAAGCATTTTGGGGGATTGTAGGTTTATTTCAAAGAGCTCTGTAACCAAATATCTTACTTTTATTTTACTAGATCTTAACAGTTGCCTCTACACTTACTGGTCCATTGGTCTGCTGCTAATAGTACCATTGAGGTGAGCTCACTGAAGCTGTTGTCATGGAAATTTGGATGGTTAGCACTAAATGTTTCATGCTGGTTTTGTTTCTTTGGACCTTTTTATAGCTTCAAATCTCCTCAAATGCAAACCATGGAAGAGGAGATTTGTAGAAGTGCTTTGGAGTTTTATTTGATTATGTACAAGAGGCCTGTATTTAAAACTCTCATGGTAGTTGCTCAGAACCTAAACCAAAAATATGCACAGGAATTTCATATTTTGGGTAAACCCTGCTGGAATATAACCTGTAGGATTTAGCATTCTGTGGAAGCGATTGACATTTCTGATTGACATTTCCATTTGACATTATTTTTGGAGGCAGACTTTTGTAGACTTAAGAAAAATGTTCTTGTGTATGTGCACACAGTTCATGGAGTTGATGCTGTGTTGTGTTTATAAAGTGCAGAATGATATAAAAAAACAATTTATTGTAGGTTTTTACAATTTGGGTGGTATTTCTTCTTTGGTGTTTCTAAAGGTTTGATAATGCCTTTACTTATGTTTAAAAAACAACACAAAAGGGCCCAATCCAGTTGTATATTAGGTGTGGCTAAAATACAGTCAGTCCCTAGTGCTGATGTAATTTTGGCAAGGAGAAAATTGGCAGTAAAAGGAGTCTTTCCTCGAAATCTTTTTATCCTTCCCTTCTTACTGCCTTCCTTCAGCTAGTCTGTGTGTCCCATAGAACATCATCCTTGTATCCCTCTCCAGCTTCTTGTGGAGATCCTTTAAGTCTGTGACATCTTGTTTTAGAAGTGAATATTCACCACAACCTTTCAGGTTTCCTTGGTGAGCAAGGGTTTAAGTCTAGAATAGTTATGCGAAGTACTGCGAAGGTCAAAATTCAGTCACTCTGAAAGGGGTGTGACAGTGTGAACTGTCTGGCTTAGCTGCAATTCAGTGTGTGGTAGTTGTCCATCTGATTTACCATTTTCTAAAGAAATTCAGCCTAAACTTACAGGGAAGAGTGGAAGAACAAAAAGGAGTAATGGAAAATTTACTGTTGCAAGAGACTGGGTAGCCTTAAAATAGCAATTTCATAGCCCGGAAAAGAGAACAGGTTCTAAATTTGTGTGTATGTGTTATAACTTGCAGCTGAATGAAATACAGTGTGGATCAAATTTGATATTTATTACATGGTAATACAGATAAATGGTAGGAGCTTCAGAAATGCTCATGATCATAGGCCAACATGTATTACTGAAAGTCTTTGTATACACTCTTGTAGATGTACATATATTGCACTACCATGCAGGCACTTAGGAAAGGCACCAAGACAAGGTCTTTTTGGTGATTTCTCATTCTTTGTTACCCATCCATCGAGCTAGCTTGCTCTGGCTGTAGTGGTGGAATAACAGCATTACTATTTTCTGTGTCTCAAATGTCTTGAGAATCTTAAGAATATCTTCCATGTGAAATGAGCCTGGCACTGTGTCCTTTCTGTGCTGTGCTTTTACTTTTTACTTTTTTTTTTCTTCCTGCATTTCTTTCTTACATAGGGATAAGAATTCTGAGACTCAAGTTAATCAAGTTCCATGAATTTCTTCTCTTGTTCTTCATCAGTTGCATCATTAGTATTTCCAGACTTCTGTCAGGCATCATGTAGGACTTGGATAATGATTGCTGTTATTATGGTGTTTATTTAAATGAACAAGGTGATGCAGGTAACTGATTTGATTGTAGCTTTAGAGAAATGTTGATAATACTGTATTATGGCTAATGGGGAAGGAACAGAAGGATGAATTCCAACTGTTACTTTTTAGTAACCTAGATGAGCACTGCTTCTGAGATCAATTAGCAGTGCCTACATAGACCAGGTAATAGAGCTGAACTGAGATGACCAAAATAAAGCTGTTGGCACAGACTGCAGATATAAAGATCTACTATTGTAGGTCTGTAGTGAATTTGGTACAGGACATAAATAGGAGAATTTTTGTCAGCAGAGAACCATCATGGTGTTTTCATAATCTGGACACACTGCTAAGACTTCTATTCTGGCTTCTTGTTCTTAGGTATTTCTGATGTGGCATTGTGGCTTAGCTCTGGGATGGCTTTCAGGAGTGATCCCGTAGCTCCATTTGTCTCGGTGGTGCTTTTTATCTGTGTTTTGACATTTCTCCTCCATTTAGGACTGCTTGTGCAGCTTTATCTAAGAGGGACAGTGACATCTTGAGTTTTGTGTTGGAACATGCAAATTCACTATTGGCTGTTGACACAAGGAGCGTGCTTGGCTGCCCTGTAACAGTTAAAGTGAGAACAGCCAATGAAGATGCCAACATTTAAATGATGAAATGAGATTTGATTAAGATGACCAAAAGCATGAACAAGTGAAGTAGCGCTGCATAGGATGGTGCTGCAGGACTGCCAGGCATAGGCAGGTTAGTCTATACTGATGCATTCCTACCATTCATGATGGCATTTGCAGTTAAATGCTATCTTGCAGGCAGTCTGTAAGTGATCAGCATGTTTTCCACATGGATTGTCTTCCTCTGAATACATTGCTAAATAACTTTTTCAGATATTTAGTATCCCATCTGGTTTTTCCTTTCTCTCTTCACTTTTGTAGCACACTTATGTATGTAGTGCAGACATACTGAGCCTCGTACAGTGATGTTCAGAGGCACCTGATACTAGGATTTATAGAACAGTGACTTTACAAAAGCATCTTTTTCCAACCTCTTCCTTTTATCTTGTAAGATTTTAGTCAAATCTGGATCTGAGAGGAAGAACTGTATACAGAAAAGTTGAACTTTTCACCTACTGTACAGTTTTAAAACAGCTTTATCTTTTAACAGGAGGGAAGCAGTCTAGCTCATCTATCATCAGCAGGAATTAGAAGCACTGACTTTTAGGACAATGATCCTTGACTCTGTGGTAGAAACACTGACAAATTCCCTAATGTAATCTGACTATATCTTAATAGAGGGGATCTTGAGTAAACGTCTTGCTCTTCCCTTTTCTGCCCAACAACATTACATTGATAGCTTCCAGGGAATGCAAAATATCCTAAGGAAAACAATGATTTTTGCACTGTCCTTGATAATGGTTCAGCAACTATTTTTAAGACAGTTAAAACATAATCTATCCTGTTGTAACTAATTTTCTTCACAAAAAGCTGAATAGTTTTAATTCAAATTACATTATAAATGTTTTAGTTGTGAACAGTCTGTAGTGAATCATAGGAAGATATGAAACTTTCTGTGAGTCATTTATTTCAAAATACAGTCTAATTCTGTAGGTTGTTAACAATTTCCCTATATGCTTCGTAGCTAATAAGAGTCTAGCTAGAAGTTGAATGCTCTTTAGGTATAAAGTTCTTCTTGAATGCACTGTATGTTAGGAACGCCTGTTAGAAACCAGTAGCATTAAAGTTTAACTTCATAAAACTTTAAATTAACCTATGCCAGTACCATAAAATGTGTGGACATTCCTAAAATGACTATTCATAGGAATCAAAGGCTGATGAACACCTTCTGTTCAAAGGAGGTTAGTTTTCAGAAATATATACATTATTATTTAGGTGGTTTACAATGTATTAAAAAAAAATTAATACAGACTTGTATCAACTACAGGTGTGTATTTCATAAAAGTATGTTGTTAATTGGCAAGTTTGAATAATCCTATTAGACCTTCTGATGAGAAGCCATCACTAGAAGTTATATCTTAGGAAAAAAGTACTGTAACTCAAAAAGCTCTTAGACATAAGAAACCATTTGTTTTAATTCTGAAAAGGACTAAAACTGGAGAACTGAGTAACTGCTTTTCTTAAGTGGAAGTCAGGGTAGTTTTCATGGGATATTTAGCTATTACTTTCCCTTCCTCTTCTTCTGTGAGTTGACCTGAAGCAGCTGAAATCTACTACAAGACAAAGTAGCAAATACCTCCTCATCCATGACCAAATGTTCATCAGCATTTTATACCAGTCAGGCAGAATGGTGGAAAAAGCTCATTAGTTTCTGCACTCCAGTTTCCTTGGGGCATTTATAAGTTTAATGTTTGAGTAAGAGTCTTCCTATGAAGAATGACATCTGTCCCCCTGCATCCCCCCAGCAGTCCTAGGGAGAAGGACCACGGGGCTGTCCATTTGCTCAGGAGGTCTTACTGTGTTGCCAGAGTAAGAGGGATGATGATTAATCTATTGCAGGTAGAGCTAACTTACACATCATGTCAACCAAAAGCATTCATAGGATCATTTCCTCCCCCCTTGAAAACCTCACAATAGATTTTTGAGGGGAGAAGGATTTTGACGTGTTTGGATCAGCTATCAAAGAAGGTTATATCAGAAATAACCTCAGCTGTAACGAGGACACACATCACAGTTTTCCTCCCTTCTGGTTTGGAGTTGGGTATTGCTAAAAAGGACGGAACTATTGTGGGCTTTGTATCATTTGAAAAGAAGTTATGTTCACTTCTCTCAATTTTGCTAGCCCCTATTTTGCCAATTGTACCAGTTTTGATAACTGTGACAGAAGCCAGAGGGCAAAAGAGACTGGGACAAGGCCTGTCTTCCATTTTACAAATTTAATCCGATAAAAAACTCTCTTTTTTCCCCAAAAATGTTTAGTCAATAATTTCCTGTTTTGAATCCTGATATTGCCTTTCAGTTTATAAAACTCAAAACCACAAACAAATATCCCCCCTTCACCCCCTCTCCCTAAAAAAACAAGAAAAAAAACCTTGTCCTGAAAGCTTTCAAATGCCATTGCTGTCTTTTTCCATTTATAACTAAGAACAGGCTTCCTTCTGTTTCTCAGCCCATAGCCTCCAACTCAGCCCCAGGCCTGTCTCAACCCTGTGAAGGGAACTGCTTGCAATTCCACCCTCCACCCCTGAAAAAAAGGGATTTAATCTCTCTTTGTAATGAAGGCACAGAGATGTTTCTAGCTATTACTTTAAAACAGGTACTGCCTCCTTGTTCAATAGTTACCTTGTAAAATGTGAGCTAGAAATCCTGCAGTTAAGACCATCAACTTCTGGTCTGTCTTTGAGTGATGTTTTTGTTTGTGAAATTGTGTGAATAGCAAAATTTGAAAACAAAGATAAAGATAACACTATGAAGGTGTTCATGCACTATTTGAAATATCTGTTGACTTGCTTTATTCCACGTTTGTTGCTTAAAAGTTTATGGTACTGAATGAGGAAGCTGATGAAGCAGTACAAGATGAAAAGAAATGGTTTATATCATGAGGACAGAAGGAGGCTGGGGTGAAATGAATTGGTGAACTCCAGGTATAGGCAGAGTATATTAATAGGCTTTCCAAAAGTAGATTTTGTAGGAATGCCCCCTTCAGTGCCAGTGAGGTGCTGTTTCATTCGGAGGTGCACTAAAAGCCCACGAAGGCCTTCCATCAGTTGCACTTTGGATCATGCATTTGCATGGGAACGGGCCCAAAAGTAAGCAGCAATCTGGAACATGGTGGTTTATGGAGAGTAGCCAAATTTTGTTGTATTTTGAGCTTCCACGTAAGGTATGTCTTGAGACCATGTGAAAGAAAACCTTATTGTGTCAGCAACAGGCTACATCTCGCTTGGGGAGGAAGCATCACCACAAAATGAGCACTCCAACTTCACTAGAACAGCGAGTACAATTACGTTCTATTTCAGAGCTTGTTTACAATAATCTACAAACAGATTCTGCAAATTTATTTATTTATTTTTTTTTCAGAAAGGAAAGAAAGCCTTGTGCCTCTTTAGATAGCATGAAGTGCTCTCTTAAGTCACATGACTTTGCAAAAAGTGTAGCTTTTTCCATCTGTCTGAGGAGTCATGAGGAAGGTTCTCAAGCTGAGATTTGTCTTTAATATTAAAGGAATGTGATACTGTGAAAGTGGCAATACAGTGTTCGTGACATCAGCCTGCATTACTGAACAATCTTCTGGAGCCAGCACTTGGTGTATGTAGGAAGTCTAGTCACCTTTGAGTCTTTTTATGATAATGCATAAACTGTAAAGAGTATATGTTGGCTACGTGAAGCTCCACTCTCAGTGCTTACTGTGTTAGTCATCTCAGAGGACGCTAGCGTCACTCACCTACCATGCTCCAAGGCAAAAAGAACTGGATGAAACCAGATTACTGTCTTCTGCCCCACACGGAATATTCTTTGAATTGTAGTGTACTCTTGTTTGCCAGCTTCTTACATACATCCCTGCAGAATTGGAGTCATAGCTCCATCACCCTCACTTGCCCTGTTCTCTGTATAAAGCCTGTTCACACCGATGGAAGCTGCACCCGCAGGTAGAGACACATACGATAACTTTTCCTTTCATAGGTCTGTGACAGTATTATTCAGCCACTGAGCTTTCCCTTATCAAGGCTGAAAAAACTTCTCTGTCGTGCCTTTGTGGGTCTGGTTTCAAAATCCTTCCTGGGCTGCACACCTGCAGTGTGGTTAGACCTGCTGGCTGCTAGCCAGGCTACTCTTCTCAGTCCTCTGGTTCTGCTCTGACTTGTCCTCCTTTCTCAGAAGATATCCTCAAGTTCCATGGTTAAATGAGACACCTAGTGTTTTTTAGGTGCTAAAGAGGGAAATGAGCTAGACCAGCATGTGTGGATGGTGAAGCTGCTGAGAGCTCATATTGTTTTATGAGTGGTGAGCTTACAGCAGCAAAGTTTTGGATCATCTGCATTGAGTTGTGAAGTCACAATGACCTGTTTCTCACTGTGGTCGCCAATTTAAGTACTTGGGGACCTATTGGTAAGAGTCTCACTTTGGCATTTGTTATGCACAGAAAAACTTGGAAAAGATGGTTGTCACTCAGGGCCTGAAGGAACTATATGCTTTGTGCCTCTCTAAATTAAGTCTTGGTTTGAAAGTGGCTTTGTAGGAGGAGTAGAAGTCAACAAATACCAAAGGAAGAAAGCTAATAATTGAAGTACTCCATGAAACTGTTGATTTAGGAGTCAAGGGGTGAAAATCTGGAAAAGGGGAATTAATGACTGGAAAAAGTCATTGTGGTGTAGGAGGCTGTAGAGCAGTCTCCAAGCAAGATAAGAGAAGAAAAAAAGCCTATGAAGACACTTGAGGTAAGACCTAAATATATAAAAGTTCTTTCACTGAAGTGGAAATGAACTTTAAAACTTGTTACAATTTCTGCTAATGCGGAGAAATAAGGAAATGCTGTCACTTTTAAAACTACTTCTTTTACTTCAGTGAGAGACTAAAGACAGTGGTTTACTGATAGAAGTTTTTAGTTCATTCTTTGGTTAAACTAGCGCATGAGACTTCTTGCACAAATATCTTGTCTGATTGTGTCTTGCCCTTCTTTTTCTGGCAGCTGTAGGTTTCCTGTGGGGAAGAGAAGGCTGTGAGGTCCCTGTCATTAGGGTTACTTGAAACTCAGCTGCATGTGACCCCCAGCATCTCATCATCTAAGTCTGAAGTTGGATCTACCCTGCCTTGCTTTATGTGGGAGGCTGCACTGTCAGAGGTCACATCCAAATTAAATTGTTCTATGATGCTCAAAGGAGAAATTGTACAATATCTCGATTAGCTAAAATAACAATCCCAGGGTAATTTATAAATTAAAATGCTGTAGATCTAAAACTGCCAAACTTTAAATCCATTGAGTGGACTAAACTGTTCAAAAAAGTCTGTTGACCACTAATGGGGGTTTAAGGAGTGGTAAGGATGGAAAGTGTTGATCTGTTCAATTCCTGCACAGCTGTTTTGCTAGCAGTGTGCTGAAAACAGACCAACTGCTTTTTAGTACATATCAAACTACAGAAATAAAAAGATTTCATGCAGTCTCTTAAAAATGCAAATCAATACTTCGGTGTATCATCTTTTTATGTATGCTGTGTATGTCTCAAATTCTTTTCCTTTGTTCTGTTCTACTACTTACAAGGTATTCCAGGCTTATAAATACCTTATGGGTGACAAAAATATTGTTATCTGTCCTGATACAACTAGATGGCTTCTCCCAAGATATATGGGTGTGGACCCTAGTTTTCCTGTAATAGCACATTCTAGTAAAATAGAGAAGGAAAGGTTTTAACAGCAAACTACATTAGACTTCTTGACATATTTTACTGTGACTTCTATGGTCAGAAAAAAAGGCAAGTAAACCCACTTAAATAATTCAGATGTCCTCCCATACTTGAAGAGGGAGGCAAAACTTCATCAAAACATCTACTTGTTTCAAGAGCTTTGTGAAAGATTTTTAAGTCTCTGTTCCATCTGGGGTGGTGTGAGACCTGAGATTCAACTCAAGATCTGACCCTTATGGTCTCCCAGGAATTTATGGAGTCTGTTGTATTAAGACCAGTTCCTGACAACACAGGTCTGTCTTTCAAAGAAAACCACCCACTCACTTGAAATAGTTAAGCCTGTGTTTAAGCCTTTCACTGATCTGAAGCCTTATGAAGGAACTGGTAGATATGAACTGGTAGGCTTATACTACAGGTATAAACATTGCTTAGCATCTGAAATCATAAATCATACTTTTGGGGTTTGGTGGTGGTGTTTGTTGGGTTTTTTTGTGGGGTGGGTTGATTGGTTGGTTGTGTTTTGGTTTTTGTTGTTTTGGGGTTTTTTTCCCCTAGTCCTGGCTGATTGATGTGTTGACAGTTCTTTTTCTGTGGCACACTTAGCTTTCCTACCTACTGTATAGTAAAGAAAGAGAGAGTCTTTTTTTAGTCTGGCCTTGTTTACCAAAAGACAGCTGTTGCATTTGGCTATTACTGGGCATTTTTCATTAGAATAGTTTCTCACTCTTCCTCAAATCCTCTGACAGGCTAAAGTTGTTGGCATCTTACTGCATGCCTGAATGTAAACTTACAGGGTGATTTCTGGTTGCATGGAGAAAAAAATGCAACTGCAGTTTCTGTGAAAGGAAAGAGATGTTCTTTTTCTTCAGACACAGCAAACCTGTGTCTGCTTAAAACTTGCTGATTTCTCTCCTAATTTGGTGCATGGCATAGAAGCTGTAGCCATTTGCCTAGAAACAGACTAATGTGCATTATGAAGTTCTAGGTGTTGGCTTGTGCTTTGCTCGATTACCCAAAAGTCAAGTCCCAAGAATACTCATTTCAACTCCCTGCTTTGTCCCTGGAAAACAAACATTCTCATCATAGCAGAAATAGCATGGTATACTTAAAAAATAGATTAAAAAATCACACCAGTCCAGAGTTATTTCTAATGGTTATAGAAACATCATCTCTTTGTGTATCTAATTCAGACATGCTAAATGCAAAACCTTTTCTTAATACATTTCAGTTGTGTCTTCTGTTCACCAGTCCTGTTTGGCCCAGAGTGAACCATGAAGAGGCAATGTTCTGTGTTTGGTGAAGTTTTATTGTCTCTTATGCTGTTGTTCTATACTTAGTTTTGGGGGTTTAGGTAGATAATTATGGGTCAGCAGAAGTTGGTTTTCTGATTACACAAAAAATCTTTCCACTAACTACATCTTTATACTGAGAAACAAGTCAGAAAACACTTAAGAATAGAAGTGTGCTAGAAAAGAGAATTTGTGTGGCAGGAAGAAATCATACAAGTATGCAACAGTCCTCCCCCACTGTTTTAGCAAGTCCAGATTTGTAGACACAATTATCTATAAGTCTGCTTAGGAGATGCTGGTATCTAAGTCACCAAGTTAGGAGCAGGTTGCCCAGGGCCATGTCCAGTCAGAGTTTGTGTTATCTACAAGGATGAGACTACAAACCTTCTGGGCAACATGTGCCAGCATGCGGCCACCCTTACATTAAAAATGACTTTTTCTTGAATTCAGAAAGAACCCCACAACCTTAAAACAAAACGTCAAGGAACATCAACTTAATGGGGGAGCATCTTGGTCCTTGCTGCTTTTTGATACACACTGAAGAGTCATAAAATCTGATTCAGTTTATATCTTAATTAATTAATGGAGGTTTGTGAGAGATGTGGTTACCATTCACCCACTGGCATGCTGCTTAATGTGGAAAAATTCCAGCTGTGGTTAATAAACATTTTCCAAGATAGAGCCTACATTGTTTATTTTAATAATTTGAAATAATTCTAATATATTTATATAGTTATTTACATTTTACAGGTTATTGGGTTTTGGTGGTTTTTGTTTTTGGTTTTTTTCTTTTCTCCTGGGGTAACTAATGTTTACTTGCTTTTCATGTATTCAGTATCCAGGTCTCTTTGCTGAGGGAGCCAGGGTCAGAGGACACGCAGGAGCATGTAGATTCTTCAGTTCTAGATACTTGCATAAAAGGCCTGGAACAGTACAGGTAGATGAAAAGAGCATAGATCTTGATCAGGCTAAGAACAGTTCCAGGGTAATACATAGTTTGATTTTTTCCTTATTCGTCATGGCATTTTGTCTTTACTAATGAAAAAAGGTTAATGTTTAACATACATAAGGGTCACAGGAAAGTGAGGTGGTGATTTGCTGCTTCTGCTAGAACAATACTGCATCAATTGCCTAATCAGGAGTAATAAAGTTATATTAGCAGGTTGTGAGGTTTTTTTAGCAGGAACAGAAGAGTCAGTGTTCTTCAGTAAGTGTAGCATGGAAGCCAGCTGTTACTTATAAATTATATCAGTCAAGCCTTAGCATGTGTAAAAATAAATAAATAAATGCTCCTCTTGGTTTTCATCAAGAGGCCTTCTAGGTCTCCTCCTACATGAAGTTTGTTACCCACTGCAAAGTCCTCCATTGTGATGTAGTATCTTTCTCTAACTATTGCTGTATGTATAGTCCAGCCACCACTGAATAGTGATTTTTGTCCGAGGTATTTGATAACAAAAAACATTGTGGAAATCAAATTCAATAGCTGCATGTCTGTGATGAATCCCTAGTGCCTCATCTGAGTTTTAGCTCAGCTCTAACCCTTGTAACACTTTCACTGCTGGATACTCTCCTTAGAGTCTTCAGCGTGGGTGGTGGTGCTAGGGGAGCTTAACCCTCTCTGAGGTAGTGGAACTCTTCACTCATGTGAGCACTGATGTCCCTGGCTGTAACAAAGTGAGTGTTTTCCAGAAAATACCTCATTCCTTCACTGTCACCTTTGCAGCCTCAGCAAAAGCAGATGTGGGATTGCAGGTCTCTGCACGTACTCTGGGCAACTCAGAAGGAAAATTGCCTATGGCAGTAAAATTGCCAGACACTCCCATAAGAGCAGAACGTATTTATTAGAAAATGCTAAAGCAGCTTGAAATAGGGGTAAAATTTTATGTTTCACTGATATCCTGATATGTTATGCGACTAAAAATTGTTTCTTTAAAGAAATATGGGGTAAATGCAACCAGCAGGGCTTCACAAAGGGCAAATCATGCCTGACAGATCTGATGGCCTTTTATGATGTATTAACAGCATCAGTGGACAAGGGGAGAGCAACTGACATCATTTACCAGGACTTGTGCAAAACCTCTGACACTGTCCCACGTGACATCCTGGTCTCTAAATTGGAGAGGCAGGGATTTGATGGATGGACCACTCAGTGGATAAGGAATTGGCTGGATGGTTGCACTCAGAGTTGTGATCAAGGGCTTGGTGTCCACGGGGCAACCAATAACAAGTGGTGTTCCTTAGGGATTAGTACTGGGACCAGTGATATTTAACATCTTTGTCAGTGACATGGACAGGTGGATTGAGTACACCCTCAGCAGTTCTACAGACAACACCAAGCTGTGTGGTGTGGTCGACAGCCTGGAGGGACGGACAGGATGCCATCCATAGGGACCTGGAAGGTTTGAGGCCCATGACAGCCTCATGAAGTTTAACAAGGCCAGGTGCAAGGTCCTGCATCTGCATTGAGGCAATCCCAAGCACAAGTACAGGCTGAGCAGAGTATGAACTGGGAGCAGTCCTGAGGAGAAAGACTTGGGCTTTCTGGCTGATGAAAACAACATGAGCTCGCCATATGCACTTGCAGCCCAGAAAGCCAACTGTATCCTGAGCTGCATCAAGAGAAGCATGTGGGAGGTGATTCTGTCCCTCTCCTCCACTCTTGTGACGCCCCACCTGGAGTGCTGCATCCAGCTCAGAGCCCCCAACACAAGGACATGGATCTGGTGGAGTGGGTTAGGAGGAGAGCCACAAACATGATCAGAGCTGGAACACCTGTCCTCAAGGGCGAGCTGACAGAGTTGGGGTTTTTCAATGTGAAGAAGAGAAGGCTCTGGAGAGACCTTATTGCAGCCTCCTGGTATCTGAACGGGGCCTACAAGAAAACTGGGGAGGGACTTTTTATAAAGGCCTGTAGTGATGGGATGAGGGGTAATGGTTTGAAACTGGAAGAAGGTAGGTTTGGATTGGAAATAAGAAGGAGATTCTTCGTTCTGAGGGTGGTGAGACTAGAACAGGTTGCCCAGGGAAGGTGTGGTTGCTCCATCACTGGATGTGTTCAAATTCAGACTGGATGGGGCCTTGAGCAACCTGGTCTAGTGGAAGATGTCCCTGCCCATGTCAGGGAGGTTGGAACTAGATAATCTTTAAGGTCCCTTCCAACCCAAGCCATTCTATGATTCCATGAAATAAAACTGAGGTGAACACTGAGCTTTCTGTGGAGCAAATGCATACTGTTTAAGGTAACAAAGATCTCCTTATACCCTTATGTTCTTCTTGTATATGATAAAAAAGTAAGGTATGAAGCTGCCAAAGCCCAAGGCTTTCTGACTGGTTCACAACATAGCTGAGAACAGACTTCTGAAGTCATGACCCTGCTTTTCTTACCTCTCCCCCACTGCCTTTCCTGAATGAGTAGCTGATGACTCACTCATGCCTTGTGCTCAAGGGTGAAGTAATGCTTCTGGAGTTGTTGTCCAACTTAATTTGTAATCTGCTCCTTATTGTCTTAAATCCGCTAGCTATATGTGTGTGTATATATACCTATATCTTTCCATCCATATCTATATATGTATTTTTCCTTCTCTATAAAAAGAATCCTAGTGATGTCTTTATAAGCATCTAAGATATATAATTATTCAGTTTTCACTGTTCAACCTTTTTTTTTTTTTCCCTGCCCCTCAAGTCCTTTGCTGTTTCCTGTGTTGGTTTATGTACATAGTTGCATTATGCTTAAACATCAGATTAACTATAGAGATGTCTGAAAAAGACCAAGGTCATGTATCTGAAGCATTCTTTAGGTTTAGGGATGTGTTTTTCTGGGAGGGAAAATGGTTCTTCTGGGCTGCTGTTTTAGTCTACTGCTCCCAGACTTATTTCTGTAGTATCCACAACCAAATACTTGTAAGTAAGCAAGCTCCGGATAATGCTTGACAGAGGAAATTTGTTTTATCAGGAAACTGGCACATTTAGCATGGGTTCTTCTTGCAGTAATTTGGGGAAATTAAGAAGTTGGCAGAGTTATCTGTCATAATCATAGATGGTGACCCTGCATTTGTCATTACGGCAGCAGCACAGGCTGCAGAAGAACCTTAATCTAGGCCAGTCAAAGCCGTGGGATGTAACCAAGCATCAGCCTTGTGGCAGCTTAGCAGATAGCATACACATGGTCCTACCTTATAACCTTATCAGAAATGGTGACCATTTACTGTTACTTAAAATACATCAGATGGCAGTTTGGGTTTTATTTATGAAATATCATGTGGGCTGTAGCAGACTGCTCTCTCATACAGACACCCTGCAAGTGATACTGTATGTGGAAGTAATATTGTTTGAGAGAATCATCTAGGATAGTAGAATAAAAATGAGCATCTAAAATAAAGGGTATGTTTTCTTTAAAAACCACAGTTATTTATAGTTAAAATAAACAACAAACACCAAACTGCTATAACAGTGGAATATGTCATTATGAAGGTGAAAGCAATTTGGAAGAGATTTATTAATCTACATGAGATGAATGCCTGAGTAAGAGAAGGCAGTGAGAAATAACAGATACAAAACTTTCCTAATTAATTAGTCTGTGGCTTCTCCTATGCTTTTGGAAGTGTTTTTACCCTGCATTTTGAGTTCAAGTTTGTCAGCGTTATACTGGTTCCTACAGGTGCAAAAGTTTTACTGAAAACACAGAACATTGCAAGAGATGAAGGTCTTTTGACAGTGTTGATGAAGGTGAACTGCTGTCAGGGAGACAAATGAGCAAGTCATCTAGTCAGTGTTTAACTTCTATAATGTGTCTGTTGAGCAAATACAAGATCACTTCGACTGGTCTTTCAGAAAACAAAACCAAATTAGCCATTCTAGAAAAATAACATCAGAGGGCACCTCTTCAGCATTGCCACTTGTTTGTATAAAGCACCAGAAGCTAACACTGTGTATTTTTTTTCCCCTCCTGTAGGTGCCTGAGATTATAAGCTCTATTCGACAAGCTGGAAAAATTGCTCGACAAGAAGAGTTTCAGAATAGTCTCTCAGATGTTGAAGACCCTTTTGCAAAAAAGTTTGAGGTGCTGTTCTGTGGACGGGTGACAGTAGCACATAAAAATGCACCTCCAGCTCTCATAGATGAATGCATTGAGAAATTTAATCGTGCAAGTTGTACAAAAAAATCAGATCTCAACTCATCATCCCAACAACGTGAAACTGCCAATAGCTTTGGAGGCTTCTCTTTCAGCAACAAATTTCGGTCCGTCTTCCAACCCTTGGTCAGTGAAGAGGAAGAGAAAAGGCCAATTAGGAAATCCTTTTCTCAGCCTGGGCTTCGTTCCTTTGCTTTTAAGAAGGATTTGCAAGAGGGAGGCCATAGGAGTAACAGCTTTGTCAGGTCTTTTGAAGAAGATGCAATTTCACTGAACCTAAAAAGTCAACTTATCTATGGACACAGTGTTGTGCAGCCAACAGACATTGCAGAAAACCGGACGATGTTGTTTACGGTAAAGCAAGATTTGCAGCTTTTGGTGGCTTTTTCACAACTTGGAGCTTGGAGTGGCAAACGCCAAAGCAGATGTTCAGCCAGATGGCAGTTACTTCTTTAATAACTTAATTGCTTTCGCCAGAGGTTAACTTAAAACTTGCCTGTTTCTCTAGAAAGAGTTACCAGTCAGTGTAAATTTGTTTTACCTAGTCAAAGAAGTTGATATGGAATAGTTTAAAACAGCACTACCTGAAACCCTGGGTTTCTAAAGACAGCTTTTGGAAAACTACAGCATGTTAGTAGGTAGTCGTACTATTCCAAAAGGGTGCATACAGTTACACTAACTAGTAACTGCAGAAGTAAATTTCCAGGTGAATGAGTTACCTGTAACTAGAGTGGAAGGACCAAATCATGACTGAGGGCTAGTAGACTTTATGTCCCATGATAAGCAGCAAAATTCATGAAGGTTCTCCTGCTGCCAGCATGTCTGCCTAATGATGGAGTAGTGTAATAACTTCCTAGGCTACTCCACACCTGCCTCCACTCCTGTCCTGCTTTTGTGTACTTAGCAGTGCCTTTGCCTTGATAGGGGAGTAGCAAAACTATATCTCAAGACCCGAGAAAAAAGTAAGGAATGTGTTATTTGCTCCTCTTATAATCCTCACGATAGATACATTTTATAACCTATTTTATATATCTTGTGTCTTACGAATAACATAAACCTGGAGTTGATATTGTGATGGCTGGCTATCATAAGGTCATCTTGGATCTGTCAGCTTCTGTTGGGGCTGGCAGTTACTAAGGAGTGGAGTGGGTGCAGTTACAGCAGGTTTTTTGAAGGGGGAGAAAGAGAAGTGCTGCTTTAAGAAGGCTTGCCAGAGTATATGCTTGTAAAAGGTAACATGCAGAAAGAGGCTCAGTTAGCTATACCTGGTTTAAAACTTCTGTTTAGTCATGGCAGGTTGGCACGAGAGAGAGAAGTGGAAGAAGGTGGAGAGAAATTTTATGCCCCAGTAAAACAGATTTTCTGTTTCCCCTTCTCCCCTTCACATGTATTTCACATGGAAAATACAGGTGCCCTTTATAATAATGCCTGATTTTTAAACAAATCCTGAATCCATTATTAATTCGCGGCATATATTTTTAGAGATAGGGAGATTATAGATGGACTGCTTAGGTCCAGATCCTCTTACTCCAGTGAGTGCATTTTTAATTTATATTAAATAGATGCAACATTCCTCAAAGACACATGCAGCTTCAGCCTGAATATAATGTTGGTCATCTGCTGACAAGGCTCATTTCCAAATTGTGGGGCTCTGTTGTCCAGGCTTTCTATCTTGAGTTGCTTTTTGCCTAGGAAAATATCATTCAGTACGTACAGTTGTATTCTTTTGCCCTTTGATCGGTGTAAATTCAGCTGACTATAAGGAAGTGAGGTAACTGTGGTTTGTGCCTCCAGTATCCACATGCTAGCAGCAGCTGGTGGCAGAGATGAGTTTGTTGGCTAACTGTCCCCCATGTTCAGCAGGTTCTGAGTAACAGTGTGGATGCAGCATGTACAAGTCTTTGCTCATCAACTTCTGTATGGCTGCATATGAAATGCTTAAAAGTAACTTTTTATCCAGAGGAGAAAAATGTATTTTCTTGGTGAAGGTTCTTTCTTGGATTTTCCCCAGGACTGCAGCAGATGTTGGCTGGTGCAGGAGGTGTGAAAAACGTTCAGATGAGTTATCTGCTGACTCTCTGTACCTGATTCAGACAGTCCTGATTTTGATATCTCTTCCTGAAGAACATCTTTCCTAGCAAATTTTGTAGGATTTGTTTGTTTGGGTTTTAAAAAAAAATATTTTTAGACTTTTCTCCTGTTTATATTTGGAGGCTGGGGAAGAGGGGTGTATTGGTTTGGGTTTTTTTCCCTTGTTCATTTGGCTTCAGATGATACCTACTGCCCTGGGACCAAGTGTGAAAGGAGCATGTGGGGCTGTGCTAAGAAGTAGCCTCTTGCTGCAGGTAGGGGAAGGCAGCGGTGAGCAGGAGGAGGCTGCTGAGTAGATGTTGGAAGGAATAACCTCAGGAACACGTGTGAGGTCAGCCCCAAGGACAATAGGAGAAAACCAAGCAGGCAGTTGAGGAAAATCATTGTGACTGGTTGAGATGAAAGAAGAGGTGGAAGGAGAATGCAGAGGACCATTTTAAGACACACAAAGGTGGCCCATCTCACTTGATCCATTCACACACAGAATTCTCCCCTTCCACCTTTAAGAAATTACTGATATATTGGTGCTGCTGATGTTTTTATGGGCGTCTTTTGGGATTTGGTAGTGGTTGAAGCTTCAGCAGGTTTGTCTAAATCATGCTCATGAATGGAGCCAGATTCCATGCATCTTCCCCAAAATCTGATGAGGACAATTTCATTAAGTAGCTTTTGGGAATGTGGTATGTGCCAAGACTGCAGAAAATAAGAAAAGAGTATATGAGGATATTTTCTCGGCATAAAGTAAGTTACTTGTGGTATAATATTACTCTAATTAAACACTTGTCTCATGTTCATCTCAAATGTGACACTAAATCTCAGTTCAGTAGTGTGCAGAGCTCTGAATGCCAGATCAGTGTTGTTTCCATATTCTCTTTTTCTTTGGTAATAATAAACTAATTAGTGTAAATATGCAAGTAGAAAAAAAAAATTAAGAGATATGTCCAGGAAACATATTTATAGTGAGACAAAAGGAAGTGTAATGTTACTTGTTATCATCTTGCTATTTATTTTGCTCTTTTTAGATTGGCCAGTCTGAAGTTTACCTTATCAGTCCTGACACAAAAAAAGTAGCAATTGAAAAAAGCTTTAAAGAAATATCCTTTTGTTCTCAGGTAAGACTGCAGATTTTTTTTTTGTCTTGTTTAAATATTCTCCACTCATGAATGCTCATGTAGCCTTCTCTACCAACATTTCAAATAGAGTCTCACCCCATCAGTTTCAGTAACTGCTATCAACAAGTTCTGAGTTAATCAGTAATTTTGTAAGACCAACATTCTTTTCTCATGCCTTGCATTGTAATTTCTGAGATAAAGACTCACTTCTGTGTATGATGAATGAATAATATGAACTAGAAGGGACACGCTGGTCAGCTCTGGTTTGAGATTTCAGTGTGTGTGATTCACAGTTGTGAAGATCTGGGATTCTCATGACATGAGCAGCCAGTGTGTGCTTGCAGCCCAGAAGGCCAATCGCATCCTGGGCTGCATCAAAAGAAGTGTGGCCAG
>JANIJG010006090.1:0-36665 GCA_024611175.1 Megaceryle torquata
GGCCGGGGCGGGCCGGGGCCGGCCGGGCGGGGCGGCCGGCGGGGGTAGGTGCCGGGGCTGCCGCCCGCCCCGACATCGACAGCGGCGCCGGGGCCGGGAGCGCAGCATGGCCCCGCCGGGCCCGGAGGACGACCGAGGTGAGGCGGCGGGGACCGCCGAGCGAGAGCGATTTCCCCGGGAAAAGGCTGTTTTACGGCTCGCACACCCGCCAGGGCGGGGAAGGGGGGGATGCCGGTTCACGGCTCCGCACGGCGGGGCCCTGTCAGCGCGGGGACGGGCTGTGGCGGCTCCGGGGCGCGGCGCTGGGCGGGCGCCGAGCCCCCCCACTCAGCCGCCCGGGCCGTCTCCCCGCAGGTTCCGCCGGTGCCATGGCCCCCGGGAAGAAGATCACGGCCCGGATCAAGAGAACGCTGCCGGTGCGGGGCCCGCAGGCGCCGACGCTGAGCGAGCTGATGCGGTGGTACTGCCTGAACACCAACACGCACGGCTGCCGCCGCATAGTCGTGTCCCGCGGCCGCCTGCGCCGCTTCATCTGGATCCTGCTGACCCTCAGCGCCGTGGGGCTCATCCTCTGGCAGTGCGCAGAGCTCCTCCTCAACTACTACAGCGCCTCGGTCTCTGTCACCGTCCAGTTCCAGAAGCTGCCCTTCCCCGCCGTCACCATCTGCAACATCAACCCCTACAAGTAAGGCACAGGGGGCACGGGAGGAGGCGGGGGTCCCCAGACGCAGGGACTGCGGGTGAACCCATAGTTCCCTGACCAGACTGGCACCAAACCCTTTCCCGGGCTCATCCAGCTGCACCCCACTGCTGCTCGCCAGCATCTTTCCCCGCCGTGGGGTTTCCCTCTACAGCACTTCGAGTAACGAGCCACCTATGCGCTGATGCTTTTCAGACGCATGGGGATTACGATCACTTGCTTTCTGCTCCAGACAGTCCCTGCTCAGCTCCGTTGTTCTCTTCAAATCCCCTTTTTCCCAGCACCAGAGTTCCGGGATTATAAACAGCATCTCCTGAAGAGTGGAAAGGGAATATCTGTCATTCCTCCATTGCCTGGTTTTTTTTTCCTTATAGGATGCTTTGGCTTTACCAATCAACAGTACTTTTTCTCCTGCCAAATTACAGTTTACATTGATGCCTGATCTGCTGCCAGCTCTCTACCCTGGTCCCTGAGCCGATCCAGCTCTCTCATGTCTCTTGGCACAGATGCAGAAGTCTTATTTCCACACACTCTGCCTCCTGGGGCTTGCTAACACAACCTTCGAGGAGCTTGGGAGCCTGCGAGGGCTTTCTCTAGTTCAGTCAGCTTTGCTTCCCCCGGTCCTCGCTCCGAGATCTCTCTGAGGACGTAGCTGCATCTGCCCATGCCAGGGTGAAGTGATGTGGTAGTGAGAGAGGTCGATGTGAGTCCACGACAAAGAACTCTCTCCAGAACAATGAGGTGCACAATGCAGCGGGCAAAACGCTGCGGCTGGGTGGTGAGGTGAGGTGGGATGTCACTCTCTGTCACGTTGTCTCCAATGCAGGTACAGTTCCATGAAAGACTATTTATCTGAACTGGACAAGGAGACAAAAAAAGCTTTGGAGACTTTCTACGGATTTTCAGAGGGCAAGTCCAAGGTGCGCCGGTCAGTGGATGAGTGGAACAGCACGGGGAGCGAGTTCTTCAAACAGATCCCTCTGCTGAAGTTTGAAGACTTCTCGAGGATGGCGATTGACCTTCACAGTGGCCAGAAGAGGAAAATAGAGGGCAGTGTCTTTCACAAGGACTCGTCCATAGTGAACTCGGGGGATTCAAATGATATCATCGGCTTTCAGCTGGTGAGTGCCACTCTTCCTTGGCCAGCAAGTTCCTTGTGGGGGAATGAAGGGGTGTATTTGGGTTGGTATCCCTCTCGCCAGCTTTATTGCTTGCTTAGGTGGCTTTATAGCGAGTAACACTCCATCTGCTCTTCTGCACCTGTCTCCTTGGCTGCCTGCAAATTCATCTCCAGCTCTCTGGAAGAGAAATACCTTCCTCAGGTCTAGCCAAATAGACTTAGAGCCTCCTGTGACCTTTCCTTTGGGCCTGAAACATTTGATAGTATCACTTAGCCCTGAATGAAAGGTCTTTGATGCTCCTTTTTGCTACTATAGCTTCATACATGGTTATGACTGTGGAAGATAACTGGTATCACCCACACCTTGTAGAATACGTGATTTCATTTAATCTGAAACCCTTTTTCCCCTTTGTAATTGCCAGTGTGATGCAAACAACAGCAGTGAGTGTGCACTGTATACGTTCAGTTCTGGTGTTAATGCCATCCAGGAGTGGTACAAGCTGCACTACATGAACATCATGGCACAAATTCCCCTGGAGACTAAAGAAAAATCGAGTTATTCTGCTGATGACCTTCTACTGACATGTTTCTTTGATGGCCTATCTTGTGACAAAAGGTCAGTGCACAGAAAATACCTGCAGCTTAACAGCTTATTTCCAAGTACGTGATACGTAGGAATTGAATATTCGGTGTTTGCAAAATTCCAGCGGGACCTGTTTGTGTTTGTAATGAAAGCAAACACGCTCGTCGTCGTGAACTTTAATTACGCTCTTTAATATAATTTGTCGTGGTGTTCTGCTGTCCACGCTTCAGATAAACCCACAGGTCTTGACAGAATCAAACCCACCTGCTTACCGTTGTGGCAGCGCAATTCTTGCGCGTGGAGGAGAGTGAGCCCCTCGCACTGGGGTAAGGGCAGAGCTCCCGGTGCAGCTGCGGGGAGGGGATTGCCCCGGGCTCAGCAGCCACCCCGCGCAGAGCGAGCTGCACCCTCACCCCAGCGCTGAAGGCGTTGTGCTTGTGCCTGCAGCCCTGCGCACACCTAACCTCTTTTCTTGGCCTGAAGACGGTTGCTGGAGTGGGAGGGATGTTCACAGAAAGACGTGAATGGGCTTGAATCACGAGGGTGCGTCCTCAGCCCTCCCTGCGCGGCAGTGGCTGCAGACATCCTCTGAAAAGTGAGGATTCGTGCTCCTTTAGGCTCTTGGCTGTCAAGTGAAAGAGGACACTGTCCCTCCGCCGCCACCGTCCTGCGAGTTCTGTAAAGTTGCTTCCCCCACTCTCTCAGCCCCCCTTCCCACACGGAAACTTAAACTTTTCATTTTCTGATGCTATTAAACCAGATCACATTTCAGTGCAGTTTCAAGATATTAAGAAAAAGACCCAAACATAGATTGCTTGACAAAAAATAATTTTTAAAAAATAATAAAATTTAAAACAACCCCACAACCAAAACCACAAAACTGAAAAAAGACTGAACATCTAGTCCTGCTCAAACAAAAATCCCAGTCTGCTGGCTTCCCCCCCCCCCAAGAGTTAAAACTGCAGTGTGTGTTTGATTTCTTTCAGGCACTTCACTCGTTTCCATCACCCCCTGCACGGCAATTGCTACACCTTCAACAGCGGAGAGAACGGGACCGTCCTCAGCACCTCCACCGGCGGCAGCGAGTACGGTAAGGAAACGGAGTTTGCAGAGGAACTGTTTGATAACGAGCAGTTCAGCGAACTGGATCCTGCTGGAGAGTGATTGATGTGTTGGCTCTAGATGTGCGAGCTGATTGGGGAAACGCTTGTTTGAACTAGTGCAAACTATTGCCAGAGAATACAAAGATAATATCATTGCATCACTAATGTTTTCCATCTGAAATTACTGCTTCCCAGTTATATAACTTTTTAAAGTAAGTTTCAGCTGAGTTCTGCTGAGACGTCGGTTGTTTGCTGTACCTGGGGCTGTGGAGGGTCGTTACTTGCTGCAAGTGTCTCAGTCTAGCCCTGCAAAGGCTTTGCTTGGTCGTTACACTTCTACTTAAGGCCAGATAACGTTAAATAAATGGTGCTGATCTCCCTGACCAGAAAACGTCAGGCTCCTGGTGTAACCCCTTCTGCCTTGTCACTGTTCTTCAGGATTGCAGGTTGTTCTGTACATAGATGAAGCAGACTACAACCCCTTCCTGGTGACATCCACAGGAGCCAAGATCATTGTCCACGACCAAAACGAATACCCCTTCATTGAGGACATCGGCACAGAAATAGAGACGGCAGCAGCCACCTCCATTGGGATGCACTTTGTAAGTGACAGCGTCTTGTTCCCAGGTGCACGGCCCCCTTTCCTTGGAGCAGATGTAGATATGAACCGACGGGATGTTTAAATGTAGCCAGCAGCTGGAAGGCAGCTAACACCTCACACTTGAGCAGCTGAAATGCCCCAAGGAAAGTCCTGTGATAGCACTTCTCTGAACAAAGTTTTCCCTTGTGCAGAGGCTGTTGGAAACTCAGACCTCTCTACACCAAACAGCTACTGGGATTTTGTTTGTTCTCCCTTTTCTCCAACCCCTCCAGGGGATTTTTTTTTTTTTATTGTTTTGTTTTCACAGCAAAATCCACAACCACAGAAATGTGTTGTCAAGTGCCTCGTTTCGCTTTAGCGATAAGCAGATGAGTTTACATCCCACACAGGTTCCAGGGGTGGATGAGAGCCATGTGGGTAACTTGCATCAGGGTCAGGTCCTTAGAGATGACTGCAGCACAATCTCTTTAACTGTTTTGTGGGTCTAAGTCTTGTTTCACTGGGTTTCTTGCTATCCCAGCTGTATAAAAAGCCTTGTGGGCAGTGACTGCCTTTGCCAGCTTAGTGAAGCCTGTTGCTGTCGGTGAGGGCAGGGAGAGCAGGGAGAGCTGCAGCTCCAAATTTCCCCAATTAATGTCACTGAGAAGGCGTTTGACCCAAAGGGCTTCTTTCCATGGCAGAGAAGTGAAAACAGGGCCATCGGGCCAGACAGACTTTCCCCTTTCATCTGGATGGGCTGTTAAGTGAATGTTTTCGTTCTGCCTTTTCTTGGCTGATGGTGGGGTCAGAGGCATCAGCCAGCAGCTTATCTGTCCTGGCTGGGTGTGTCAGATACCTGCTCGATAGCCCACGCATTAGAAAAGACATTAAAAGCAGGGCTGATGGCTTTGAAATGTGCAAATAGTTAACTGTCTTCCAGCTGTCGGGAAAACTGGGGCAGCAGCTGCCCCATCTAACCAGCAGGGATAAACCTGACCTAACAAACAGGGAGCAGGAGGCCCCAGAACCAGAACAGTGTAAAGCAGGTGAAGTCTCCCAAGGCCATTTCTTTTATGACCATTACACCTCGCAGGAGAAAGTCACAGCAGGAAAAGTCTCAGTATTTAATGTAGTATTTCCCTGGCACATTAGATGTGGACTGCTGTGTACAGTATAAAACACGAGATTAAACACACCTTGGTGGCTGCGCTCAAAAGATTTGGCACAAGGCAGCGATCTGATTGCGTCCTAGCGTAATCTAACAGAGTAGATGAAGTTCCTGGACTCAAAAGCTGGTGATGACTGTACTGCCAGTAAAGGAAGACTCCAGACAGGCTGCTGAGGAGGAGTCATGATTGTCAGGACAGGGCTGCCCCGGCAAGGTGCCAGATCAGTCCTGGTACCCACATCCCGCACACAGTGCTGCCCGCGGCAATCGCCGCTCCCCAAACGCAAACGGCAGCACAGGGTTATCGCTCGCCTGCTTCTGCTGTGTACCAGGACTCCCCCCACCCCGCCTCCAAAAATATTCCAAGATGTTTGGAATGCAAACAAGGCATTGCTTGGTAGGAGTCTCAGTGCTTTAGTTAAATATTTAGTTTGGAAATTATTTCGGTACCTGAACAAACAATTAAGCTTTTATAAGAGTATAGGCACGACAAAGGAATTCTATACAGATATTCTATATATTCTATACAATGCTAGAGGATAGAGCAGCAGGCTGAGGTGGGTGTCCTGCACTGTTTGCAGAAGTTAAAAGCATATTAAAAGCTCATTTCATTCAATTTTTAGAAGTAATCCCATCTCTAATATTGGAAGCACCTATTTCTCTGTTCCCTCCAAGGAGAGATTTGAGCATCTTTCTAGAAGGGCTGACTTACACCAGACATGCCCACAGCCTTCTGTGGCTGCAGACAGAAATGGTGACACTCACTACCAGATGTGACCTCAGTAACCTATAGATCTGTAGTTGGTGCCTTACAGCTAAGCAGGCACTCCTCGGGTTCCTACTAAACCCATCCTTGGTAGGATCAGCCCCTAAGTTCATACCCTGTAGAGAAAGGCAGGTGACAGCTCTCGTGGCTTCAGGCCCCTTTCTTGGCTATAAAGTGGTTAATTACCACAGCAAGATAGTAAGAGTCCAGGGCTGAGCGAGGTCTGCAGGGAGCAGGCAGCGGAGCCTGAACAGGGTCGTGCGAGTTGGAGGGCTCCCAGCCCTGGTTCCCCCAGACCCAGCAGGCACAGTGCCCAGCCTTTCAGAGCTCTTCATGTTGGGCAGAGATTGCAGAACAGGAAAAGGTGTCAGCGTTCACGGGAGAGGAAGGGTCAAAGCAGCGCCCAGAAAGTCCTGAAGGAGGTACAAACATTTGATTTAGGGTGATTTTAGAGAGGTGTTGCTGAGCACCAGTGAAGCCTAAAGAGATATTTTACCCATGGAACAGAAGCAGCCAGTGCCACAGCAGCTCAGGAAGGTGTGGGGCTTCCCACAAAACAAAACAAACACACAGCCAGCCACCCCCCTTCCCCCAAAACACAAATGCACATCTGGGATAAACAATGCATAGCCTCTAGGACTTTTCAAGGAGAGAAAGCATACATATGAATTACTCTTTGAAAAATCCTGTTACAGTTATACCAGCTCAGCATTCCTGCAGAGGCTTTCAACAAAGACAGCAAATAGTCCAGCCAGAGCAATGGATATTGAAAACAAAAAGCCCTAGCCTTGTTTTGACAAGAGATTGAATAATCATCTGAGATGGCACACACTGAACGAGCTGTTCCAGTCTGCCCCATCACTTACAGTTTCAGAACTGGGATGAACTAAATCCTTTGGTTTCTCCCTGAACTCCAAAAACCAAGATTTGTTCTTTTCTGGTTCTCAGACTCGGTCCCGCAAGCTGAGCAAACCCTACAGCGACTGCACAGAGACTGGTGCTGACATACCAGTGGAAAACCTCTATAACAAGAGCTACTCACTCCAGGTAAATCTCTTACATTTGGTTTTATCAGTCGCTTGAAAACTACTTTGTAAAAAGCTTTACAATGCTGTGTAGTTCAGGATCCGAGACCAAACAGTCCAGGTGCAGGCTCACTGCTCTTACCCACTGATGTAAAATACACCAGCACTTTTTAAAAGCCAAGTTTTATTCTTAAGTGGTTGATGTTTGAAGTTCCCTTAGGCGCCCTGTTAGATAAAGGGAGAACATTAGCTCATTAGGCAATTTTCAAGCAATGTGAGACTGGAAAATATTGGCCAAGTAAATGTTGCAGCTTAGTAACCCTTGAAGCCAGAAATTGTGACCTTTAGGACTCGGAGAATAACAGATACCATCTAATCAGTATCCAGATAGCAGGATGTTTGTTTACAGAGTAAGTTTCCACTAATTTTGCATGGTTTCTGTAATTGGGTCCTCTTGGAGAGTGTCAGTTGTTCTGGCACTGTCCCTGTGAAGAATTGGGATCGTATCAGCTCCTGCCTGCTGCGAAGCCTGTGGCTGGGCAGGATTTTTATGTTATGGGGTATTTATTACACTTGAAGTGTGCTGTCATGTGTTGCCAGACAGAAACACACAGACATTAAAAACCTGAGATAACACTACTTCACCAAAACTAGATGCTCAGGAGGGCTGGGACTGCCACCAAAGGCTTGATGAGTGGGATTTCACAAAGAGAAGTTCAGTTCCTGCTTGTTCCAAGTGTAGCACAAAGCACTGACTACTGCCCTGTTAATCTGTACAGCTTTAGGTTTCCAGATTTACACCGATGCAATTTGGTCAAAGGTGTGAACATTTTCACCAGTGAGTCACTTCCCACACCTAGTTGTTGATTCACAGGCTGTGGCAGACCAAAAACCTTCTCCTTGGCTGTGGACATACCAACCACAACACCAAAGCTGTTGGCGGCTGTAGGGGAAGTGGGGCCATTCACAGAACCCCCCTCAGAGAGGATTATATTCTTCTTTCTTGCACTAGACCCTAAGCCCTCCACAGCCCTTTATGCCTGTATTTTTACTTGCTTGCAACAGAGCCCAGGGAAAGGGGAACCTGACAGCAGCAGCCTATGCTTCTTGAACACCAGCTCTTGGTTTATCTCCCCCAGATTTGCCTACACTCCTGCTTCCAGAAGGCCATGGTGGACTCGTGTGGCTGTGCCCAGTATGCACAGCCCCTGCCTGCTGGGGCAGAGTACTGCAACTACAAGAAAAACCCCAACTGGAGTAAGTGTTCCAACACCTCCCGCACCACACACGCCTCAGCCACCCACTGCATCCTCCACAGCACCGTCCCCGCACAGCGCAGCCCCGTCTGCGCCCACACAGCATGCTGGGAAGAGGCAAATCTGCCTCAGCCCACTTAAGACCTCACACTGCAGAGCCAAAACCCACCTCTCCTGTTTAGATTGACTTGTTTCTGACAGTTGTCTTGTTTGCCATTCGTGCACGCTACCAAAGCGGCGAGGGGAGGACTCGACCACGTGAGGCAGTTGTTCCTGCCCGCAGCAAGTGACAACCACTTCCCAGAGTAAATTGCAATATCTACAGAATAAATGTCTCTATCCCTACCATGTAGGTGATGGCCACAGAAGCCACCTATACCCCAGGAGCCCCACTCCAGCACAGCTAGCAGATTATTGCTTTTGTTTCCAGCCTCTCACACACATGTCCTGCTCCCTCTTGTAGTGTACTGCTACTACAGACTGCACGAGAAGTTCGTGAAGGAGCAGCTCGGCTGCCAGCAGATCTGCAAAGACGCCTGCAGGTAGGTCCTGCCCGCAAGCAGAGGTGCAGCGCTGCCCGCGCATGGGGAGTTGAACTTACAACTCACAGCCTGCCTCTCTCTCTCCAGCTTCAAGGAGTGGGCACTCACCACCAGCATCGCCCAGTGGCCATCCACTGTCTCAGAGGTCAGTTCTTAATTGCGCCGTGACAGCAGCGCAGAGGATCGCAGGGAAGCAAGGGCCCCCTGGGCAGTTCGTTAGCACTTCAATAATGCTCTTCCCAGAGGCTCAGTCTGTCGTGTCCAGGGCTTCCCCTCCTGGAGTTCACCATTAAACTAAAGTCTGGTTTGAGGGCTCAGAGATCCCCTCGGGGACAGCTGGTCCGTCACACGCCTTCACTTCTGCCATCCAAGCTGGTCTGAGGAGGCACGGAACCTGAGCTCCCCGTCCAGGGGATTTCTACACGAGCACACACAGCTGTAGCAGTATTTTCTGCCTCTTTTCCAGGACTGGATGCTTCGAGTTCTCTCTTGGGACAAAGGGCAAAAACTCAACAAGAAGCTGAACAAGTAAGTTCCATGTATGTGTTTCAAGCTTGCACCTCAAGCTCAGATACAATCTCAGCAGCCCTAATGATGGCAATTGGGGAAAAAGCTCCCTTAGAGCAGCCCAGCCCTACTGGTCCAACTGGTTATTTGCATAGTTTTTCAGTATGTTTCATGTTATTGTTTTACTAAACCCTCAGCCTGCCTTGTTTCTCCTTTCAGGACAGACCTCGCAAACCTCATGGTGTTCTACAAAGACCTGAACGAGAGATTCATTTCGGAGAATCCTGCCAACACAGTAAGCGAGCTCAGCAGCCCCCTGCTCAGCCCGAGGAAGACGTGGCTCTTCCTCCCAGACAGGCTGGAAGTTTTCATCTGCTGGGGAGTGGTCCCATCCGGGACAGTTTCCTGACCCTGCCTCAGACGCAGCACCCCAGGGTGCCTGGCTCAGCCTTGTATCTTGGTCAGCTTTCCAAACTGCCGTACAGAGCCCTGGGCTGGGGGGCACCTGCAGCGAGCACAGAGGATGATGCAGGCAGTGGAGGGAGGACCCACCATGTTGGGGAGCACTCACAGCATCCCCTGGGTGCACCAGCTTGGTGCAGCCTCCCCACACACTGTAACAGTGCTGTGGACACGCATCCGGCACCCGCAGGAGCTGATAACCTTGTGCTCTCTTCTCTTTCAGCTCGTCATTCTTCTTTCCAACTTCGGAGGCCAGCTGGGCCTTTGGATGAGCTGCTCGGTCGTCTGCGTCATTGAGATCGTCGAGGTCTTCTTCATCGATTCGCTTTCCATCGTGATGCGGCGCCAATGGCAAAAGGCAAAGAAATGGTGGAACGACCGAAAAAGGGACCAGTCGGGGAAGCCACCGCAGGCCAGTGATCTGGAGAGGCAGGGCCATGATAACCCCGTCTGCATCGACGAGGACCTGCCCACCTTCAACACTGCCCTCCGGCTGCCACTGCCCCAGGACAGCCCCTTGCCCAGGACTCCCCCCCCCAACTACAGCACTTTGCGGCTGGAGACGGCGTTCACCGAGCAGCTGCCCGACACGCTCGAGGTCGGGCAACGCTGACGCTTATTTCTCCACCCATCCGCGTGCCAAAACCAGAGGTGGGTGCTGGACCCGCGTGTCCAGGGGTGAAAGGCACGTATCCAAACGAGCACTGAAGGCCTGTCGCACCAGACCCGTATTCAGGGATTGAACTTGCAGTCAAAGCTTCTCTGAGCAAAGCTCAGACATGAAAGCCAAGGGCTCAGAGACATTAAGAACTTGAACCAACATCAATTCTCACGTTAATAATTGCAGGAGACGGCTGGAGCAGGACACGGCTCTGAGCTGGGATGTCTCTCCAGTCAGAGGCACGCATTAGCAACTGGCTGCACACACCCCGTTGTACGTGGGCAGGAGTTACTCCACAGCAGGAGATCAGTGCCACGCTGAGTATTAACGCCAGTCACTCTCCACCGCACGGCCCAACGGGGGGGAAAACCTGGGGCTTTCGGGAATCCCACGCAACATTGTAGGAAAAGGCATGACAAAGGTTTGGGAGGAGCACCAAATGGGTAAGAGGAAAGCTCTCAAGTTGAATTTTGATTAGAAATGGGATCCAAAGGTGGCCTGAGGAGCTCTACTCCAAGATGTAAAGTTAAGACAGCCACAGTCGTACTTGTAGAGCAAGTTATTACACAGCTTGAGAACCTAAGTCATCCCAAAAGAATCATCTGAAAGGGCAGGAAATCTAATTCAGACCACAGTAACAAGCTGCATGCTCTGCAAGCCTGTTCTGCTTTACATCACTTGAGCTCGCCATTAAATGTAACCTCAGAGAAGCTCATGGCCTTGGCCACCTGTGGCTTCCCAGCAGCCTCAAAGGGAGCTAGCTGCTCTTTTTGTGCACAACCTCAGGTGAGGATTTGTCTCCTGCGGCCACCTGGTTCACCACCCCGGAGCTAGCAGTGCCCAGGGTGGCGACAAGAGCCACGTCGAACGGGAGCTGCCCTTGGCAGCAGCCCTGGAGGGAAGTGGCCAGAGGATACATCTGCCCCACCAGCATGTTTCCACCTTGCTAACACCCCTCCATTCCACATTGCTGCAGAAACACCCACATTTGGCCTCCTGGGCACATGCTGTGCTCCATCCACCACATTGCCAGAGCCTCCCTGCACAACCACCCGTGCTTGTGGGGAGACCTCAGAGCACCCAGTGGGGTGTCAGCGCCCGTCCCCTCCCTCCCAGCCCTGCACCTGGCTCCTTCCTGCCATGGCTGGTTCTTGGCTGCCTGGAGCACACATGTAGCTGGTGAGGATGAGCAGAGCCTACAGCAGGCTGGGTGCTTGGGGGGTCTGTAGAGCAAGAGAGATTCAGGGCATGTGTGCACCAGTAAGAGCAAGAAAGTCTCTTTTCCTTTCTCTATATAAGCTTATTTTATATAGGACAGTGAGAATCCAGAAAAGGTTCTTTAACGTGCAATAAAACATATTTTAACTGAATTATTTAAATAGCTGATAAACTGAAAACAATAAAGATATATTTTTGAATAACTGCTTTTCCTTTTGGCTTTTTTTCTTTCCCTCCTAAATCAGCCATATGCACACTAACTTTCACACAGGCTTCCCAAGAGACCGTGGGACTTGCCTGTGCCCACCCCAGGGCTGCTGGGTTCTTGGCACTGCTGAGCACCCTGGGCCCCTCTGCAGAGGTGAGGCTGTGCTCAGAGCAGGCATAGGGGAGCCAGGCTGGGTACAAGCACATGCACAGTGAAAATGCCTTTCAGAAAGCAGCATTAACCCGCAAGATGACCAAAACCACTGGAAGCTCAGATGTCCCCAGACAGTTCCACTCCTGGGCAGTCCTTTGGAGACCACAGGAGAGGAAAGGGTTTACTCTGCCTCAGGGCATCTTCTCGGACACAAAGGGAAGATGCTCAAAGCAAACCACTGCCTGTCCCCATCGCCTCCAACACAGCATCAAAGAGCAACAACCACACTCCTTACACGGAACTTGCCCCATTTGCACCAGTGGCAGAAAACCAGAGCAGCCTTCACAAGCCACATGCACAGCAAGGCCACATCGCGCTGCATGTTACAGGTGTGAGCTGCTGTGACCTCAGCAGCAGTGGGACAACAGCAACCTCCAAGGCTCTGTGACACCTGACAACACGTGCCCACCTCACCAGTTTGCTGCTGCTTCTTCAAGGAGCTGGTGTGGCTCAGTTACACCTGAGGAAAGACCTTCTCCCAGAGGCAGAGAGATGCTGACATCAACTCCAACTCTTACAAAGCATGACCTTCTTTGAACTCAAAGCAAACGCCACACAGCAGGACATACAACAGCTCTGCTGCTCCTCACCAGTACCCGTGATGGTGCTCAGCAGCTCTATGCAGGAACCCCAACAGTGGCTCATTCCTGCTCCGGGCAGTGCAAAGGAGCTGCAGAGCTCAGCCAGCTGCTGGGACAGCTCAGCACCTTCCTGCTGCTGCACCCACTCTCACAGGGACACCTCTTCCTCTCAGGCTACTCAGCTGACTCTGCCCACTGCCAGCAACCCTCCATCCCTGGGAGCTGGGTTAAATTAGGTGGTGCTAATGATGTAATCAACCCCTTGGAAAGGGAGGAAACCCCTCACAGCTGCTGCACCCAGGTCCTGCAGCTGGGGAAGCAGCTCAGGGTGGGCTGAGGGGCCACAGCCTCTGAGCGTAGCTGTGTCCCCAACACTGATCAGCGGCCGCACCTCCCACCACAGCGGCAGCCAGAAGCTGCGTGGTGTGGATGCCACAGGCTGGTTCCCAGGTGGCTCTCTGGGGTAGCTGGGGGTTCCCCAAGCAGACACGGTCTTGCAGTAACCCCTTCATTGGAGCAAACCAGACCTTGGCGAGAGCTGTGCAACAGGTGATGCTGCAACCAGTCAGATTTTTAGAAAGCCTTGTATTTTTAAAGGCTTCCCAGAGCAAAGCAAAAGCCTTTTAAAATAAACTAAGTGGTGCCAATCCTGTGAGAAAGCCGTTGTATTGACTGGTCAGACCTTGTACCCGGTAGCTGCAGTTCTGGGAAGGAAAGTACCATTTGACAGCAAGCAGCCATTCTCTGCAGTGGTGCCTGTCAGGCCTCTCTGGTCAGTAATGCAGGACATGTCCCACCGGGTGCTTTTTGGCATGAACACTCACTTTAAACTCTGGAAAGCGCGGCTTTTCTGTAAGTGCTTTCTTGAATTTATGTCTCAGGGCAGGTGCAGCACCTTTTCTCCTTCTGTGAATAATCCTCGGGAGGCAGAAAGCCACAGAGTAGCTACAGAACTGGTTACTTCATACTTCATTACTTCATGAATTAAGTACTGCACTCTCCTGAACTCCTGAGTCATCTTAAACACAGAAAACTACCTGGGACAGTATGAAAATCAGGTCTGACACACACACAACATCATAAACTCAAAAGTGTTTTTGAAACGCAGCTTGGAGTTTACAGGAACAACAGGCAGTAAAATCTGTGGTTCGATGGTATCTCCTCCTCCTCTGCTGCAACCGCTGCTCTGAGGTTGGGTGGGAATCCCGGGCCCTTCCCGGGGGGACTGTATTCCCAGGAAGCTCATGGGGAGCCTGGCCAGCCCCAGGCAGGGCTCAGGAGCAGGCAGCCCCTTGCTCCCCAGCAGCCCCCCACTCATCCCTGGCCCTGGGACAGACCTGCCTGACCTGGATGTGGCCACAGTGTCCAGGGTCTTGGCAGGGGAGAACACGGAGCCCAGCACTGCAGCCCCATGGCTTTGGCTTGACAGCACCACGGGGCTGTAGGGGAGCGGCTGCGGTACCCAAAACGACAGCAAAGGCCCAGGCAGCATCGCGGGCAGGAGATGGATGGGCTGGGGAGAGGTGTCGTAACAAACCCGCATTGGACACGTGCTGGTGACTCACGGGGAAGGCTGTCTGCATGCCGGGACCGGCCCTTTGGAGCAGAGATGAGTGGGAGAACGTTGCTCTGCTCTTCCCCAGATCCCAGCATCAGCTGCTGCCAGAGGGGAGAAAGTTGTGGGTGATGGAGGAGCTGCTCAGGGGAAGACGGGGAGCTGAGGGGTAGGAAAATCCACCAACAAAGGGACAAACTCCAGCTGCAGCAGCAGGACTTGCTGCTTGAGTTGAGAATAAAAACTGGGCAATGGCTTTTCCTGCATGGAAAACAAGATCCTCAGCCCAACTCTGCTTGTTTCACTGCTCGGCATGAACAACCAGCACAAAAGTGACTCAAAAGCAGGAGGGCCGAATGCAGGAAGGATGTGAGTTTTCCCCATCAGACAGGATTTCACCTGGTCATCCAGAGATAAATGGGATCATCCAACCTCCCAGTCAGCCAGGATGAAAAACTTGCCCAGGATGTGACAATGAACAATAACCCACAGATTCCCTGGAAAACACATCTGAGATGCATCCTGGCCCCATCCTGATCCCAGTTGTCTGAGGCACCGCAGCCCCCAGCCCCACAGGATGCAGTGAGTGGGGGGATGTCAACCTGGCAGGGTAATGCCAACCCCCCCCTCAGAGAGAAGGGCCATCTGCCTAAAACTGCTCCCAGCAGACACAGCCAGGCAGCACTAATGGGGTTAAAGGCTGCCCGGGCCCCCTTCCACCCGGGTGACACGGCAGCGGTCCACAAACAGGTTTGGGACTTAAATGCCTCATTAATGTAAATGGGGCCTGGCTGGGGAAAGGCATCTCCAGCACATGCCAATGGAAAACCCTTTCAGGCTCTGAGCCTCTGCTTGTGCCCTGCAACAAGGTGCAGCTCTCGGGAGGCCGGGACATGGCTGGAGATTGTAGATGTTTTAATTTTACCCTTTCACCTTCAGGGCAGGGTGAGCCCACTTCGTATCGGCATGGGGAGGTTTCTCCTCCAGACACCCATGAAGGGGTTTGAAGGGCGATGGCAGCTCTGCTGCTGCTGTGCTTCCCAGTCAGACCTTCCATCAAACCCCCGAGCAAGGGGCTCTGCCTCCCGCTCAGCCGCAACCCCTCGGTCTGGGACATCTGCCACCTCACCAGCCGCAGCTGCCACCAGACCCCAGTAGCCTGTCGATGTCACACTAGAGCAAGAGGCAGAACTCTCGACACCCAGCAGAGTCTTCCCTCTGCTTGGAGCTGCAGCCAGAGCCCCAGTGCTGCTCCCGGAGCTCCAACCGGCTCGGGAGGCTGCGGCAGCCGGGTGTGCGGCACGGAGGGTGCCGGCAGGCGGGTACTTTCCTGTGCAAAATCGCCTTGTCTTGAGAGTCCCACTGCCCATCGCAGGCGACACCGCAGCGGTGAGTGCCACACGGCCGGGGCTGGGCAGCTCCCGGGAGACCCCCCGCAGGACTCCAGGGCTGATCCCCCCTCTCCAGCCCGGGCTGCGCCCGGCGCTTGCGGAAGCGTTTCGCAGGGCGGCCGGAGCATCCCGAGCCGGGGCAGCACCGGAGCGGTTTCGGGCGAGCGTGAGTCAGAGGTTAGCCGGGATTGCAGCAGCTGCCCTCCGCAGCGACAGGCTGTGACACGCCGTGACACGGCTCCGGCGCTAATCCCGACGCCGGCATCTCCCTGCGAACAGGACGGACCGGGAGGTGCGGGGCCGCGGCCGGTTCCCGACGCCTCCGCCGGCACAGGCGGTGACGCCGTCGGCGAGGCCGGGCCCTCGGCGCTGGTCCCGGCTGACGAACACTGGCAAGAGCGAGAGTCGGGGCTGAGCGTGGCCGATACCCGACGAGGGGCGGGAGAGAAGAAATCCCAGGCTGGGCTGGGCAATCCCACCCAACAGACTGGGTTTCCCTCCCGTGCGGGGGGAGCCTGGAGCTGCCTCTTGCTATGGGCAGGGGCTGCCGGGTGCCGGGCTGCCTTTGCCGGCCCGCGGCCACCTGAGTGCTCCCAAAACGATCAGGTCTGCAGCTCTCAGCAGCATGCTCACAGAGCACTCGGTGCTTTCTGAAGCAACAGCTTCAGTTATCCAACCACATCTCTCCTGAAGAGCTTTTCTCTCGGGACTGACACTTTCTGGCAGCAAGAGTACCCCGATCCCTTGGGGAATTTTATGAAATCTCTTTCTCCATCTGTCCCACGTCTTCCCAAAAGCAATGGCTTTTCTCCTACATCCCACTCGTCCCACTCCTGAGCACATATGGGGAACATCCCATTCACCCCACTCACTCCACTCATCCCTCTCCAGAGCACTAGGGGCTCAGGACACCCCAGCTCCGGGGAGCTGGGGGTGGCATTGGTGACAGTGGATGTGATGGTGGCAGCGGGCAGGAGCTCTGCGGGCTGTCCCCGCGGCACAGGGTGGAATGTCACGGGCACAGGGTGGAATGCCGCACGGTGGGTTCCTGCAGCAGCTGGCCTCGCTGTGCCGGCGCAATTCCCTTCGGCCCAGCCGTGGGCTCAGGGCGCTGACCCAGAGCCATGCCTGCTCCCAGCCCGGTTGCAACACAGCCTGAGGTATAAACAGGGAAATGCACCCGCCCTCGGTGCCGTGGACAGCATGTCCCTGGTGATTTATCCTCTCTTGTATCATCACCTGTGCTTGGATACTTTCCTGTGACACTTCTACACTGCCTTGTCTCTCCCAGTCTTACACTCCTGCCACAGTTTTCCTTCCAGAAGGAGCTGGATGGGGGTCCAAGCCTCCAGGCACCACTGGGCTCACAGGCAGACTGCCAGCCCCACGCCACTCCCCATGTGCTGCCCGGATGGCATTTTCCCTCTGGCAGCCTCAACGTCAGGCAACATTCCCAACAGCAGTGGGACGTGCAGCACAGGAGGGGACACTCACCAGCAAAGCTCTGTCAGGCCAAGTGGCATGAAGCAGTGTCACGCTGACCTGCCTCCTGCCCTGGAGAGCAAACCTCTGGGGTCTAACACAAGCCCAGCCCACCCAGAGCACTGATGTGGGATCACTTCTGCCTCCTTCCACTCCTGTACTTTGCCGAAACATCTTTCTAGAGACAGAGAGGTGTGTGTGCCCGCCAGATTTGTTCACCTGCAATTTAAAACATGCTGCAGTCCCCACGGAGGTGCGATCACCACAAAGTGCTGCTGCATGCAGGCGCTGGCCAGAGCCACAGTGAATCACCCTGTTTTCACAACACCTCTTGCTGCACCACCTTCCTCACTCCTGCTTTAAGACCTTCTCACCCAAGTTTACATAACGAATCCTGAAAGGTGCAACCTGTTCCCCTGGCTAATCACAGAGGGTAATCAGCCCCACGCTTGTTCTTGTAAAAAGTCATTGGTCACAAAATATTTCACATTTTCCACAGAACATGGGAGAGGACCATAAAGCTCCAGCCCATGGTGATCTTTATGGTGCTCTGTCCCTGCTGGCGCCACACTGGCGTTCCCTGGCATGTGCCTGGCACTGTGACATCCCCGGGGCCAGACCCCACCCGCAGCTACCACATCTTCAGATGCTGGAGTCATGGCAGGCTGGTTATTTCTTCCAGGAAATTTCTACAGCAGAAAAGGCAAATGAGTGCAACTAATTCCTCATCGCACCAATTAGTTACAGAGCGGCTCTGGGAAATGACAAATGGCACCTGGAGCAGGCAGCCCGCCGCGGTCCCGTGCCCAGAGCTGCCCAGTTTCACCCACCCAGGGGAATATGGCCTGGACAGGGCCAGTCGAGATTCAGTGACTGATGTCACCTATGCTCAGGCTGAAGGAGCTGCGCCTGAGCTGGGTTTTGCCCCATCCCTCCTGTCCCAGAGCCAACAGCTCAGCTCACAGAACTGCACAGGATGGTGGTACCTGCGCCCCGGCAGCACAGCCCTGGCAAGGACCGATCCTCTCCCACCTGCTCCACAGCCAGGCCATGGCCACCAGCCGCCCACACTGTGCCAGGATCCAGCCCGGGGGCTGCTTCCCTCCCCTCTGCTGCTGCTTGTAAAACAAAACCAGTCTCAGTTTTACTGCCTGATCTTTGTAACGCAAACAGAGGTCAGTTAAAAAGGTTTTATACGCTGCAGTTACCGGTGTAGTTTGGCTGCTGAGATGCTCACTGGCGTTTGACTGTGATTTTACTGGTCACAACTAAATTACTCTGTTTAGTGACAGTGTGTCTCTGAAAGTGCGCCCGATAAACCCAGCAATTAATGTGCTGGATGAGCCTGTTCGTACCCTGAAGGGGGATGGGTGCTGGGCAGAGCGAAGCAGGAGCAGGGTCCCCATGCTGGGGCCACAGCGATGGCAGTGGGACGGGTGCTCCTCCCTCGCGGCATGGCTGCTGCAACCCCAGAGCCGTCTGACTGGAAGCCAGGCCCCAGACGTGACTAATATTTAGCACATACATCCCATAGCTCCTGTTAATGGCAATCTAATTAGTGGGTGTGCTGGCTGTGCCTGTGTCAGCCACGGGCCATGGCCACACTGCCTGGCACCCGGCCGGGAGAGGGGCTGCCCAGGAGGGACGCCAGCAGCAGCCAGGCAGGTAATGTGGGGCTGTGAATCCCCGGCACCACTCCACCTCCTGGAGCCTCGAGAGCCTTTCCAAACACCCGTGAAATCCCTGAGCACTGGGGAGTGACCAGGGGTGCGACGGCCACCACCGTGGCTATGCCAAGCTGGGGACCCCCACCAAGACCTCACCCCGCACCGAGCCAGAAGGCCAAAAGTACTGCAGATTTACACAGAACCAGATACAAATGAGTCATACTTTTTTTCCAGTGACCTGAACCCAGTTCTATTAATGAAGTTGTAATTTTGGGGTCATTGTCTCCCTGCAGAGCTGCCTTGGGTCTCCCCATTGGGATCCAGCACAAGCACCTCCGCTCTTCATCTTTATGTACAGGCCTAAAAACCAGCCCAGAAACCTTTTCAGCTTTCTTTGTATCCAGTCCAGTCACCATCAAAATATTTTCTTTTTACCAGTTTAAATGTAGGACCAGTTGATATTTTCAAAACACTACAGGTGAGTCCAGTAGTGACATTTTCTGGGCTGCTTTTCCTCGTGTCTCCGGTTTCTCAGCTGTATTTAGCTGCTGTCAGTGGTGCCTCATGCCAGCACAACACCTCAGCTTGGAACACAATGCCTGGGGTGCACAAGAGCTTTCCACAGGGTTTTTTCAGCTGTATTTTTAGCAGGAGGGTTTTTGCTTATGAAATAAACTTTCTCATGAAGCGAGAGACAACGGGAAGTGAAGACGAATTCAAGGTCATTTGGCTTCACTGGCTTCTCAACTGATGTCTCAAACCACTGCACAAATGCAGCTTGCTCTATTTTCAGCAGTAGAGCTGCCAGGGCTGGTACCAGACATTGTTCTCCAGGGAAATAAGTAGCAAGAGAAGGGCAATTATTCTGACAGGACAGAGGTTAGAAACTGGGTAAGTCCTGGTGCTCCCCATCAAACCTGTTTGTTCCAGCTTCGCTTGGAAATGCTGTTTAAACACAATCCCGCGTTCCGCTTCTGACATAATGGTAGGAGGTATGCTCGTGCAATTTAAAAATAAAAATCCCTTTTGTTCCCAAACAACAGAACATGGGGACATTTGGGAAAGTCTGACCAAGTCCTGACTGAACAAGAACCTGTGATTGCTTTCCCTAGCAAGAGGTGATCATTACCTTTTACAATGCTTTGCTGCTCCACAGTGATTTATAGTTCCGAGGAGGTTTATACATGTTTACTGTTCTGTTGTGAGGCGTTCACACCTCCCACAATCGCTCAAGATGCTCAAGGTGTTACCTCTAACCTGTGTTTGTACCATAGTGCTGGGCTCAGGGATCCCACCCCACAGCACACAGTGCACTGGCCCCCGTGTTGCAAAATGTGGAAAATAAATGGGGGGGGTTCTCTCTAACCCCCTCGAGGGGTTAATTATATGATTAACATAAGTAAGATCGAGATGAAGACATAGAATACACAAGTGCATGTAAGCCCTGTGAAAATCACAGGCAATGGGGCTGTGAGGGGGCTGTGAGGGCACCTGGCCCTGTCCTAGCCGCTTGCCTTCCGCCCCCAGAAGCAAAGAGAGGACCTGCTTTATCTTTCATGGTCATTTTATGGAAGCAGAGCTCATTTCTCCTGACAAGAGATCATCACCTTCCAGGCTCAGCTGCCAGTGCTGCCAAGGCAGAGCTCTGACCCTTCTATTTAAGCATCAACATCTTCTGCAGCCCACACTGGAGAGACGCGTGGTGTACAAAACACTCCCAGGAAAGATGCTTGGCAGCAGGCTTGGCAGTAAACACAGCTGCTCTGGGGGCTTGTGTTAGGAAATAAATACATTATAAGATCTTATGCTTCTTTAAAAAAATAAAAAGATTGTAAAATATTTTTTTAAAGGATTATGAAGTTGTTTCAGGACACTGGTGCAGTTCAGCTGCAGTTATTTCATCTTGTCAAAGGTCTCTCAGGGGGTGGCTGGCACGCGGGATGCCAAAGCAACGAGGTGATGTCCTGGCACCCATCAGGGTCAGGGCAGCAGCCACAGCCCCTGGTCCTGCTCTGAAACTCTCCCTGCACCTTCCAAGTGGCTGCCCACATCCCAGCTCCGACTCAAGCGCTCCTTCCCCTACGCCTGCCATGCGAATGGGACTTTTCTTTCTTTTTTTGGGAAAAAAAAAAAAAAAAAAAAGGACAGGGGCTCATCTTTCAGCGGCAGGATGGAGGCCCAAATTCCTCGGCATCTTGAGAAGCTGGGGTGGGGAGATTTGTAGATCTGTGCCGCTAGTGGCCTTGGTAGGACCAGGGTGGGAGCAGCAGAAGCGGCTGCAACTCGCTAGGAGGGAAATAAAATTGCTGGGTGAAAATTAAAGCAAGATTTCACGAAGCCTGGACCAGCCGCGAGCGAATCCAGCCGAGGAGAGGGAGGGTTTTAGATGCACCGTCCTGCGATGACAAGGGGCGGGATGGGGCGGGACCGGGGCGGGGGGAGGTGGCGGGGCCGGGCCCGCTCTCGGCGGGGAGCGCTGCGAGACCCGAGCGGGAGGCAGGTACGGGGGGAGCGGGAGGCTCCGGGGAGCGGGGCTGGCCGGTCGCTCCGGTCACGAGCGCCCACCGGAGGGATGCCCGCGGGCGAACGCGAGCCCATTCCTCCCGTGGGCGCTCGGGACCGAAGGGACCGGCGCCGGCTCCCGGGTGAGGGCGGAGGATGCTCCCTCTCCGGGACACCGGCCTTACTGCACAATAAGAGACCTGCGATCGAGGGGGGAGCTGCCGGAGGGGGACTTCTTTGCTCCTCTTCCAGGATTCACGTTGTCCATTGCACAAGCAACGTGCTGTGTTAGCTCGCAGCAACGTGAGCTCTGTGGCACATGTGGAGCGAGGCTTGTCATCGTCCTAGGAGAGAGGGACATCACGGGAAACACAGGGTTACGTGCGCAGGGGAAGAAGGGATGAAGTGTCTTGCATGTGAAACAAAAAGAGTGAGGCAACTGCTATCTAAAATTCCAGACTCTTTGAGTGCCCGTCGGCATTAGAGAGCCGGAGGTGCCTGCGCAGATGGGGGCAGCCAGGCAGGGGAAGAAGGGATGGAGCATCTAAGGTACAGAACACAAAGCCAGGCAAATGCTATCTCCACTTCCAGACTGTAAATTGAGAAATTGAGTGCTGCACGCATGCCTGTCGGGATTAGGGCTGGAGGTGTCTGCACAAATCAGGGCGGCCAAGCTGGCGGCGGCCGCTCTCTCTTCACACCCAACAGCACAGATAAGAGTCTGATGCGCTCTTGGTGAGCCCAGAGTCAGGAAAAGCTTTCATTGCTCACCGACATGTTACTTTTCTTTTTCAAACTGCCAGCCTCTAAACTTGTGAAGTAATAAAAAATATTCCCTCTAATTTGAAAAAATACCAATACATGAAAGAAGCATCTTCTGTAGGAGAACAAGGTCTTTTCCTCAGGCTCTGGAGAGGATGGTAGATGAGCAGCTGCTGATCAAAGAGGAATGCCTTTTGTGTGTCCCGGTAGAGAAAGTCCTGAATAATTGCAGTATCAGGCCTGGCAGTGCTGGAGTGGTTTAGCAGCTAAGGTGCCACACTGGAGCTTCCAGGAGTGTGCTCAGTTCTGCTTATGTCTTTATTTCCTTTAAGTGGCAGTTGCCCCAGGAAAACCACAGAGGAGGTTCGTCACGGCCGACAGAGTCGTTTCGTAACGTGGGAGTCTGAGCTCACCCGTGAGGTGGAGGAGTTTCACCTGGGTTGATGCAGGGCTGGACTCACGGCTGCTGGGGGAAGGTGAGGACACCTCCTTGGCAGCACAAAGAGAACCACATTAGAATCAGAAGCAGGTTTCTTTTAGGATGACTTTGGTCATCATGGGGATGCGGGTAGTGCCAGGAGAGGGGCATGTGGCACCATGTGCACCACAGGGCTCCTGTGTCCCTTGGGCCTGCTCTTGACAGCCATTGGAGATAACACCGGAGTGCTGACAAGGGGCAGCCTGGAGCAGAGTGAGGCAGCAGGGAGGTGGAGCGGGAAGCAGCAGCAGATCCCTGGAACCACCTGCCCAGGAGACAAAGTTGGCTCCTGCCTGCACATTAGAGACCAGTTCTGCAGACAGAGCAGCATGACAGTGAAAACTGCAGAGGAGAAGGAGCTGGGGAACCCAGGGGTGTGTGACCCCCTTCCCTGAGCAGGGCCTTGGAAGTGCCACGTAACCATGGGGCTGTCCTGAGTGCCCCTTGCCAGCCAGAGCCAGGCTGCCTGTCCATCACAGGGGAAGCACCTTCAGAGTCCCCAGCCCTGACCTCCTCCTTGGTTCCTGTCCCACCACAGCTTCCACTCCCTATCTCCAGGGGTGGTTTTGGGAGGGAGAAACTGTTTTCCATGTACCAGTGGAGGGTGGGTCTTGTTGTCCTTCATATGTCCCTTTTCTGCTCCACATAGAGCCCGCTGATGGGGGAGAGCAGGACAGGCTCCAGGCTGGCACCAAAACCAGTCCCAAACCCTCCCCAAAGAGCTGTGTCACTTGAGCACTGAGCCTCTGTCCTGGGGCAAGGAGCCCCCCTTAACAGGGGCTTTGGCTTCCAATCGGGCAAGGCACCACACACAGAGAGGCTTTCATCAGTGAGGAAAAACAAGAAGTCTGTTTGGAAACATTCTGGGAATAAAGGTAAGAAGAAACCCTTAAAATAAGAAAAAAGATTGATAAAAAGTCACCCAAGTATGGTCAGGTGCAGCTTTTGCCATTTCTTTCATCAAATGACCTGTTTACAAACACAGCTTATGCCTAAAGGAAGAGTAAACCCGAGTCCTTCACTCTGCTGCCATGTGAAGATGTCCCCTGCAAAGCCCATGACTGTCTGCTGGGCTGTACTGCCAGCACTCCTTCATTAACTTGCATTTTTAATTTGGGAATCCATGTGTTTTCATGGTGAGGTGAGATGAGGATGCTGCAGGCATCCTGCCTGAGGATGCTCTTCCAGCCGACCCCATCCCCGTGCCTGTGCTCCCCCTGGCAGGGGCCCTAAGGGGCTGTGGGACAGAGCAGGGCTTGCAAAGAACAGGTCTCATGGCTTTGACATCAGGGAAAAAGTGTTGTGAATCAGTTTAAACCATACTTAAAAACTAGTTTAATCTTATTTTTCACAGTGTGATCTGAATCTAACTTAAAAATGTGAAAAGCTGCTCTTCAGCACAGTGTTTTTATGGTGATCTGAAGAGAAAAGGCACTCCAGGCTGCTTAAAACTGATTTGGAGCTGGTCCTCCTCTCCTAACACAGCATCTTCCCCTTGCTATCGCTAACAAGCGTGCTGTGACTGACGAGAGCACTCATGGGTAGGTGGCTAAATGGAGATAAATTCAAGGTGGAGAACAAGTGTGTCAATGACTTCTGCAAAGCCATGAACAAAGATAAAGCAGCATCAAATCAGCCATTCAGCATCGTTAACTTGACTCAGTTTGAAAGCAGGGCTTTTAGCCCATGAATGCTCCTCCACCCGTACATGGGTCTCAACATTGCCATTGGGAATAAAAAAAGCACTGACATTCAGCCTTGGGAAAAGATACAAAAAGAAAGAACAACTTCCTCCAGCAATGTCAGGTTGGTGAGCAGCCCGCGTGGTCCGTCGGACAAACGGGGACCCCCCGTGGCAGGAGCCCACGGTCTGAGCGGGCAGGGTGAGCGGTGGCTGCAGGGCACGCGGTCCATCAGGTCCAGCCGGGCTGGAGATTGCCCAGTGCAGTGTAGGTGTCGTTTAAATTTTAATCTAATCTAAATCTTTTATTGGATTTCTTAAAGGGCAGAAAATATTTACTAGTTTGCTTGGCTAGTCTCTCTGGATCTCAGTGTATTCGGACAATGCTGTTGTATAAAGCAGAGACCAGTCTTGAGGCCACGCTTGAGAAGGGCTTGTGTCCACTCCTGGCAGCAAGGCTCGGGCAGAACGTTGAAACGTGAGCGTTTCACGGCTTCCCTTCGGCCAGGGGTAATTAAACAGAGGCTGAGGTCACCGCTCCTGGTTTCGTTCTAGTCCTGCCCAAAAGCCAGCAAGCATCTGATGCAACATGGGCTCCTGTGAATAAACCCTTCTGCAGGCAGCTGGGGGGGACCTCTGGGGCACGAGTTCACAGACAGTGAGCTGGTGGGTTGGGGGTCCCAGAGGCCTGGGAGATCCAGGAGGTCTGGGAAGTCCAGGAGGTCCAAGTCCCAGGACACAAGAGTAGAGCCTGCCCTCAAATCCCGGGGGAAGAAGCAGGAGTTTCTCCTTTCCAAAGCACTCTCCCATCAAGACCTCACTGTGTTGGGCCACATCTAATGTCACATGTAATGGGGTGTGCAATAAAAATCATCATCTCTCTTTGCTTCATACAGTGAGACACCATACAATCCATTTGGTTTATATTTTTACCAAACTCTGTATATACCACTCAGGAGATTTTGTAGATCTGGCCAATAAATCCATGAACTTTTGTTTTGTTTCTGGAAGGGACACAGCTGCTCCCACTCCCCGAGAGGCTGGTGCTGAGCTGTCACCTCCCCTGTACCTTTGGCACTCTGTCTGCAGGTAACTTCGTGTGAACCCCGCTTCCGCACTGCTGAGTACTGCTCATTATCGAATTATCACCGTATGATTTCAGCACTCTTCCTTCCAGGATGCTGAGTTATACGGAGCATTAATCTTTAGTTCTGTTCTCCTACAGTTCAAATCTGAAAAATGTTCTGAGCAGCTGACTTGGGTTTGTTTTGAAATCCTGCCTCGGGATATTAAGATTTAGTAACACAAATTCTCACCTTAAAATAGCAGCACAAAATGTTCTATTTACTCACAATATGAATGTAAAATATGCAGCATCCCTCACATGAGCAGCGGGAGCATACCGATAGTATCTGAGAGACAGGAATCTGGTGGAAAAACCCAAACAGTTGTCCTTCCTCTGGTGGGCAGCAGCACTGAGCAGCATTCCCTGTCCTGGGAAAGGTGCTGCTGGGTCCAAGTCCTCTTCTCCCGCCTGCCCCCAAAGCCTGGTGCACTGATGTACTTTTTACTGTTAAGAAAAATTGTCTTAAGCCCTGCATTAGCTTGGACTCTAAACGCTGTTGGCCTGAATTCTACCCGAAACCAGCTCGAGTGCGCACTGCTCGGTCTGTCTAGTGTTGGCAGAGCTTTCAGCCAGTGTTACAGACCAGTTTGCTCACAGAATGCTGGCTCCCTCAGAGGTTACCTGGTCAGTTATTGCAACACCCAGAGGGCCTGGGGGCCAGTACTGGGTAAATCATGCAGGCAAAGCTGTGGTCAGCAGGTCCCAGACACTGAAATCTTGTGGGAACCCCAGAATCATGGAATCGTTTAGGTTGGAAGAGATCTTTGAGATCTTCAAGTCCAACTGTTCCCCCAGCACTGCCCAGGCACCACTGGCCCATGTCCCTCAGCACCACAGCTCCACGGGGGGCTTGGAAACCCCTCCAGGGATCACGGGGACTCCACCCTGCCCTGGGCAGCCTGGGACAGCCCTGGACAACCCTTGAGGGGAAGAAATTGTTCCTCAGCTCCAACCTAAACCTCCCCTGGGGCAACTTGAGGCCAGTTCCTCTTGTCCTGGTGCTTGTTACGTGGGAGAAGGGGACATGCCAGAAACATTCAGTGCTTTTGGACCTGCGAAGCACAAACCTCCCCCCCATTCCCTCTCAGGGGCTGAAGGACCATTTAACTGCAGAACATCTCCTCTGAATTTCGCTTGGGTTATAAGAACACAGTTGTGCTGTCACATAACTGCTCCAGTTCTGCTCTGCTGACAAAACCAGTGTACGTGGTGGGACATAATCCGCCCCCTCAACGTGGCTGTTCTGATGCCTTTTCCTCCACTTGCAGGGGGCAGCATGAACCTGAAGAAATACTTTGTTCGGGCGCTGCACCGCCTGCAGAAGGGCCCTGGCTACACCTACAAGGAGCTGCTGGTCTGGTACTGCGACAACACCAACACCCACGGCCCCAAGCGCATCATCAAAGAGGGGCCGAAGAAGAAATTGATCTGGTTCTTCCTAACGCTGCTCTTCGCGTCTCTGGTCTTCTGGCAGTGGGGTATCCTCATCAACACCTACCTCTCCTATAACGTCACGTCATCTCTCTCCATTGGCTTTAAGACCATGAAGTTCCCAGCAGTCACAGTCTGCAATGCCAACCCTTTCAAGTAAGTTGTTCTTCACCTAAGTCACCCAGTTGTGCTTTGACACCCTCCACTATACTGCGAGTGTAAGGTTCTGTGGACCTGTTCCTGTCTCAGACCTCACATTCGGAGCATCAGTGGACTCACCAAGCAGCACTAAAACCAAAAAAAGGAGGGAAACATGATGGCAAACAGCTCAGATCCAGAGAAGGGTTTGTGTGCTGCGAGTCTGCCTGTGCCTCCTGGCTGTATCAGTTAATCTAACGACAGCTGTTGCCTCCCTGCAAACTTCCCTTCGCTCAGGGAAAACTCAAAGTTCAACTCACTCATCACAACAAAAATCAGTCTCTTAATCTTCCCCCACAATTCCTTTCCTTCTCGTTCCTCACCATGAACACGCCTCTTGCCACGCTCCAGCCACGAAGAGCTGGTTAAACAGCGGGATCAGCCGGGAGCTGCAGTGACAGAACTCGATTGTCATCTCAAAGTAGTAACAGATTTTTGTTGGAGTTGCTTTAAATTTACACCCATGCAATGCCGTAGCCCAAGGCCAGGTGCTCTCAACCAACGCACAGGGGTTCCTTTGGGGTAGGTTTTTCTCTCTGCTTGCTGGAGGTGTTTTGTGTAAACTGCTGTGAATTACTGAAATGCAACCAGTTGGTTCTGCACCGGCCAGTTCACCACCATCGCACTCTGTCCTCCCGCTGGTTTTCCACTGGGTTGCTGGGATGCCCCCGTCCGAGCTGGCTGTGCTCTGCACAGAGGCTCCTGTCCTTCTCCAGTAAATCTTTAGGCAGTGAGCCGAGGTCTCCGGGAAGGTCTAAGCCAGCAGAGCAGCAGAGAAGCTGCTGCACATCCCCATTGCCTTGACACCGCCTGGTAACTGTCTTTTGTCCTGCAGATACTCAGAGGTGAAGCATCTGCTGAAAGACCTGGACAGGCTCATCGAAGCGGCTCTGGAGAGGATCCTGCAGCCCACGCCGGGGAACAGCAGCGAGAACCCCTCCCCACCACTCAACCTGAGGCTCTGGCACCAGATACCCCTGGTCCTCATTGACGAGCATGACAAAGACAACCCCATCATCCTGGACATCTTTGAGAGCGACCAGACTGTGGGGGGCAAACAAACCCCTGCAGGCAATGAAACCACTGCGGGCAACCAAACCACTGTGGGCAATGAAACCACTGTGGGCAATGAAACTGCTGTGGACAATGAAACCGCTGTGGGCAACCAAACTTCTGCAGGCAACCAGGCTGCTGGGGGCAATGAAACTGCTGTAGGAAACCAAAGAGCTGTGGGCAACCAAACAGTTGCTCCATCTGCCCCATCCAACATGACGTCAGAAGAAAAGAAGTACAAGTTGGCAGTGAAGCTGGTGAGAAGGATCCCATGGGGGGCAGCTGGGGAAGGCAAGGGGCAGGCAGCACTGGGTGCCTCAGCACTGGGATGCAGCATGGAGAGCAGCCTCTCCTCACCCCCAGCTGTCCGTGGCCGCTCTGCCACAGGGCACTGGTCTGGCTGCTCCAGGGCTGGGGGCTGCCCGTGCTGGCAGCACCCTTGGTACAGGGCGGTTTGTAAGCTGTGGTGTGATCTTTGGGTGCTACAGAGCTGTCTGCTGGTTCTGCTGAAGAAGGCAGCACAGGGGTAGTTTAAGATACTTTAGAATTTCAGAGGTGTTCTTGTCCCCTGCAGACACCCGGCTGAAGCCACTGGATTTCTGTATATGGGGCCTGCAGCAGAACCTTCTGGCTCTCAACAGCTCCCTGACAGGAGGTTGGAGCCAGGGGGGGGTCAGGCTCTGCTCCCAAGGAACAAGGGACAGGACAAGAGGAACCGGCCTCCAGTTGCCCCAGGGCAAGTTTAGGTTGGACACAAGGAACAATTTCTTCCCCTCCAGGGCTGTCCAGGGCTGTCCCGGGCTGCCCAGGGCAGGGGTGGAGTCCCTGTGATCCTTGGAGGGGTTTCCAAGCCCCCCGTGGAGCTGTGGTGCTGAGGGCCCTGGGTCAGTGGTGCCCTGGAAGTGCTGGGGAGCAGTTGGACCCAATGAGCTGAAAGGTCTCTTGCAACCAAAATGATTCTGTGAGTCTATGATTCTCATTCCCTGGAAGCAGCAGGCAGGGCTGGCATCACACTGGGCACGCGGGGAGAGGGGACACTCCGTACGTCCCCGCCGTGGGCCAGGCTCAGCCCTGCCTGCCCTGTGTCCCCAGTGCAGCCATCAGGGCTCCGACAACTGCACCTACAGGAACTTCACCAGCGCGGCGCAGGCGGTGACCGAGTGGTACATCCTGCAGTCCACCAGCATCCTCTCCAAAGTGCCGCTGCAGGAGAGGATCAGGATGGGCTACCAGGCAGAGGACATGATCCTGGCGTGTCTCTATGGGGCTGAACCCTGCAACTACAAGTAGGTGCAGAACCAGCTCCAGCCCTTTTCCTGTCACCCCAGGAGCGGTAAGGGTGTGACAGGCTTTCTCTTTCACTTTCTAAGGTGTATATCAGTTAATAGCGAGATATCTGCTGGTCGTTAACTCTAACAGCATTTCCCAGAGGGTTCCTGGAAGTCACCTTGGCTGAAATGGGTTATTATGGGACAGTGCTGGCTTGAGTTTTACTTATGGATGGGCTGTTTTGCTCACGAGGCATCGAGACTAACACAGCACCCCGGGACCTTCCCAGTGACAACCAGCTGCAGCCAGGTCCATGTCCCCCCAGCACGGCAGTGCAGCCCCAGTTACAGCCCCCCCTTTTTTATACACAAGGCTGCAAGAAATGCATTTTAGCCATCGGAGTTTCTTGTGAATGCCAAATTTATATATCCACTTTGGAGGGATGTGAGCACAGAGCAGCAGCCCAGGCTGGAAGGCCTCCTGCCCCCGTGCAAAGAGGGCAGCAGAAAATTATTATCAAAGGTGATAAAACACCGGCCAAAGCCTGTCAGATCAAACAATTATTTCTCTCATCTGTGTGACAGATAACACCCGTCCATTCCAACGGAGCATTATCCCCAGGGGCTGTGTCTCAGCACACAGCAGCACCTTGCTCTGAATTCCTTTCAGCAGCAGATCGATTGAAATGACATCAGCTGAAATTTCTATGCAGGCGTTCAACAAATGAAGCAATTTAAAGCGAATCCCAGATGTAGCTGCCAAGCACCAGTACCACCCGATGCATTATTTTATAGCCCTTTAACCCTCCCCAGGGTCACGGGTTTATGTGCATGATTCTTCCAGGAATTTCACCCAGATCTATCACCCGGACCATGGTAACTGCTACATCTTTAACTGGGGCATGGACGAGGAGGCTTTGAATTCTTCCAACCCCGGAGCCGAGTTTGGTAAGAGAGACTCTGCTAAGAAGGAAGGAGCTAAAGGAGCAGAAGTGCTGGGAGTTCCTCCATCTCTCCACGGCCATTTCTGTCACACAGATCTGGTTTATGATTTCTGTGTCTCCCGAGCACTGCAGCAGGGAGGAACGTCTTTCCAGGGGGTGATAACCCCCCCAAAGGGAAACGTGCCACATAAAAACTAACAATGTGACTATGGCTGTTACTTTGCAGAAGCGTAACCTCCGGACAGGCAAATTCTGAGGAAAGGTCTGAAAATCCCCTCAGATATTTCCATCCTGTGCATTCACCATCATGTGTATTTATGCACATGCAAGGCTGTCACGACGGCCAGACCCCAGCTCTTCCCACGAGGATGGAGATTTGTGTGCACAGTGAAAAGAAAATAGACTCTGTTTTTCCCCAAATTCCTGCATTTTGATACAATTCCTGTGCTGAGTGTCTCTTCTGGTGTCCCAGGGCTGAAGTTAATTCTGGACATCAGCCAGCAAGACTATATCCCCTACCTGTCCTCCGCGGCCGGGGCCAGGCTCATGCTGCATCAACAGAAGAGCTTCCCCTTCCTGAAGGACCAGGGCATCTATGCGATGGCCGGGACAGAAACCTCCATCGGGGTGCTGGTGGTATGTGTGGCATTCCTGCGAGCGGCTTGGCTGAGAATAATGTTATCTGATGGGACAGCAACCAAGTTTGCTTTAAGTCTTGGCTGAACTGGCTCAAACCAAAAGAGTCAAGGTATCCACTGGCTGTGGGCTGGAACCGTTTATGGAGACTTTTATGTAACTGTCCTGGCAAAGTGCTTTGTTGAAGCCAAAATAGTGAGCTCAGGTTATTGTTCCCTCTTCCTTTAGCAGGCCAGAAGGTGCCTTGCTAAAACACGCTGCTCTTGGACACCCTCACCCGCCTCGATCCACCCTGGGCAACGGGGCATCTCCTTCAGCTCTGCTTCTAAAAAGCTGGCATGAAACACAGGAATTAGAGAGTGTCTAGAAAACAGGCGCCAGGGAGCTGGGGAGGAGCGATGATGACACTGGTTTGCCGCTTTCCTTTCAGGACGAACTGGAGCGGATGGGCTACCCCTACAGCGACTGCACCAACAACGGCTCCGATGTCCCCGTCAAAAACCTCTACAGCCAGTACAACACTTCCTATTCCATACAGGTAAAACAGGTCTTTAAACCAAACAACTGTTTAGGAAAAATCATCAGAGCAGTTAAAATCTTTGAGCAGCACGCAGGAGAACCAGAGCATCAGCAATGATAAAGCAGAAAGCAAACCCCAAACACAGAAACCTTCTGCTCTGGTAATAAATCCACACTTGAGTCTGAACGCACAAGAGCCCCGGGCTTGGAAACGCACTCAGCAGGTCTGGCGGAAATAACCGTGGGTTGCAGGAGCAGGACCCAACGATGCAGGTATTGAACTTGGATCAAATGTTAAGGGACATGGCTCTGGCGGGCAGCACTGTTCAGCGTAATCCTCCGTTTTCCATCCCACACCAGACAGCTTGTGTGGCCAGGAAAGGGCATCAGCAGTGATGGTTCCCTCAGCCAGGTTTGAGTTTTGTTTCACTTTGAGAGGATTAAAATGGTCGTTTTCCCCCAGCAAAGTGCTAGTTTGCAGACAAAAAGGCAACTATTTTCACTTCACATATGAGTACAGCTTACTGCTGGTCCTTTCCTCATACCCTGGACGACCCAGAGCTCAGCTCCCCGAAGTGAACGGTTCCCATCACCCTGCACATCAGACAAAGGGGAGCGGGGTGTGCCCAGGCCCCTCAAACCCACCGCTTCTGAGGTTTGCCCCCTTTTGGCTCACGGGCAGCCCTGGCCCCTGCCCGTGGCCGGTGCTCCACGACCCCCTGCCCACCGCAGCCCCATCAGGCTGCAGAGCAGTTTCGCTCCTGTGACAGCAGCCCCTGCTCCTGCCATGTCATCGGGGCAGACAGTTTCTATTTCAGCTGTCAGAACATCCTTTTTCCCCCCTACGATTTCCATGCTTGGCCAAAATCTTTTAATTCTAGGCAGACTGGCTGGCCAGGGGCAGACCCTGGTTATTCCCCACGTCTGCCAGGAGAACTTCTCTAGACTCGGGGGGTCTTTGAGCAGTCACCGTGGCTGCATGTGTCGCTGTAACCGGGACAGCCAAGAGGCTGCTGGTGCTCTGGGACAGTGAAAGCTGCCTGGAGAGCTTTGTGCCCTGGGTTTTGGCGAAGCAGCTCCTGTTCTGTGTACACAAGTTGTATTTATCCCTGACAGGAGAGGAATATACAGGAGGGATTCCTCTCCTGAACACTCCTTTTTAATCCATTTCTCTTTAAGGAGTTAAGTCATCCACCCCCCAGAACGTGCCTGCTTGTTTTGTGTAGGAAATGAAGCCACACCTTTGCCTTTTCCTCACTTCACAATTGGGACGAGAAAGTTGAGTGTTTGTAAACCTTGAATCTGCAGAACAATCAAGTGTAAGCCTTAAGAGCTGGTTAATGTCTAACAGGCTGTAACACGGGGGAGAAGCTTTTCTGGAGGGTGAGAACATCAAAACCATTTGGGGGGTTGTTTACCAAAGCCTGATGAATACAACCCGGATGAGTGGGAGAGCTTTGGTCTAGCAGGGGATTTGACAGTTCTGCCTTTATATAATTATAACAATCGGACCACTTTACTCTGCTTTTTAAGATGCTTGTATAACGTTTAAGCAAACACTTGAAATGATTGCATTATTACTTAAACCTTGCTAAATGCTGACTGGGGTTCTCTGTCCACGTAATCTGCATCACTTCAGAAAGCTCTCAGCAAAACCAGGCCCCTCCATCATCCCTGACTGAAGAGACCTCTGGAAGCATTTCAGGTCCCACAGAAATTCTGTGGTCCTTCTACATAGCTGGAGTTGTTAAATTTAATTATCTTTTCATAGACTTTGTTATTGCTTTGTGCACTGTTTCATCCAGAACCCCTATCCCGTCTAGGGTTATTAACTTCATGCCTCGCTGAGCTGGTGGCAGAGCTGCAGCCTGGCTTGCGGGCTGCTGAGCCCGTGGCTGCAGACCTCTCAAGGAGGGAAGCAGATGCACAGATAAGATAATTCAGGTTTCTAAAACCTGCTCTTTATGTTTCAGTATTGTTAGAGTCCTGGCTTTACAGTGGAAACCAGCCCCCCTGTGTCAGGATGTCGTTTAAAGCCCGGAGACAGCAGCAGGGGCTGGGGGTGTACAGAACATTGCAATTCCTCTTTGGAAACTCCATATTACTTCTGTGAAGCCCTAAAATAGTTAAAAAATGATCAGTTTGTTGTGCGACTGGGAGCAGGCACTGAGTTGCTTCCTGCTCCTGCGAGGTACTTACCCCCAGGCAGCTCACAACCAGGAGGGGCCTTAAAATCTGCAGGAGCAGTAGTAAAAGTGCAGGATAAAAATAACAGCACCATAGCTCCAGTGCAGCTCATCCACCCGCCTCGTCTCGCCGGTGTGAGCTGTGCCGGGCTCGCAGAGCGCTGGCGATGCTCGGTGCACGCGCAGGGCTGGGCTTTGGCAGCGCCCGCTCCCTCCACAGCTTCAGCCTCCTCTGGGCGCAGCCCCCAAATCATCTGGTCTGAGCAAAAGAGAGAAAATACCCCAGAGCGGAGCTGTTCCCGCAGCCAGCGCAGACTCGGTGGCGTGAGGGTGGGCAGGGGGGTCCAGCCCCTGTCTAAGCAGCTCCCTGTTCCCTTTTTTCAGGCTTGCCTGCGCTCCTGTTTCCAAAATCACATGACTGAGATCTGCGGATGCGGTCACTATATGTTCCCTCTCCCTGAAGGGGTGAATTACTGCAATAACGAAGACAACCCGGGCTGGGGTAAGAAGATGAACCAAGCAGAGCCTCGGCAGGGTGCTGGCGGGCAGGGGGGTGGGAGCCGGACCGCTGTTGGACACGCAGGGGGTGAACGACTTTGGCCCCTGTATCGTCTGCCCGTGGACATTCCGGTCAGTGCTGGGGACAAGGGGTGAAATCTTGGTCTTGGCCGTGGGCTGAGGGGCCTCATCTTCTGCACTGCCCCGGGGTGATGGCTGCGTCCAGCCAGGAACGTAACGGGAGCCTCGGGGTGCCAAAGGGAGAGGAAAAGGGGTAACCATGCTCCAGGTCCCCATGCCTGAGGGGTTCAGGTCCCGAGACAAGCTGGCCCAAGCTGGCCCAAACCTGCCCCCGGGCAAGGCGACTCCATCTGCAGAAAATTAAAATGTATTTACGATTTATTATTAAACTGTCCGACCGCTCTGCCCCAGCTTCCCTGGGAAGGGAAGGTTAGAGGGGAGGCAGGAAACCTGAGTGGCAGGCTCATACCCAGGTATTTATTTCATCCAATGAAACCGATACAATCCAGCAAGCGGGGTTCTTCTCTAAACAGATGCTTTGACTTTCTGTTTTTGCCAAACAGCATATTGCTACTCATCCCTGAGATCCAGCATAAGGCACAGACAGATTTGTATTGACTCTTGTAAGGAAACGTGCAAGTGAGTACCTCAGCCCTTTCTGGAGCTGTAAAGGTGGAGGGGACCCTGCCTTTCATCTCGTGACCTTTCAGAAACAGCAGCAAATCACATGGGGCTGGTTTTCTGCCTGAGCACTGAAGTTCCAGCGACTTCAGAGAAGGGGAAACGTCTGTGCTAACGCTGTCCCTTCCTCTCTCCAGCGACACGCAGTACAAGATGACCATCTCCATGGCAGACTGGCCGTCCGAGGCTTCGGAGGTAGCTCCGATTTCTTGTTTTGAAACATTCATTAGGAATTCCCTGTTCTTAGCCACATGAATCACTTGGCCTTCTCAGAGCTAATGCCCAGGTAGCAGGTGCCTCTTTGCTAAATTACACATTTTCAGCGTGCAAACAAACGTTAGTGCCAGCGCACGAGGCAGGACAGAGGACCCCCCGCAGCAGCTTCTCCTCCCTGGGGGTCCTCCACCCAGTCCTGCAACTCCCATGGGCTCTGCCCCAGTGCCCAAAGATGATGCTTCCCCTCAGTTCTAAAAAAACCTTATTTTCCTAGGACTGGATTTTCCATATTCTGTCTTATGAAAGGGATATGTCAACAAATGTGACTCTGGACAGGTAAGTGAAGGGAACAAGCACTTTATCTTCGCTGTTGAGCCTGTTAACATTAGATTAACATGAACCTTGGCGCCAGGCCAGAGCATGCTTGTGCTAATGCAAAGGGAGGACCAGATTTGGCACATGTTTGCCTGGAAGATACATAAAGCAAACCTGAAACACACTTGTGTATCCTGTGCTCCCCACAGTGGAGATTAACAGGGTCAGACAAACTCAGACCTGCGGTTAAGTTAAAATCAGCACTAAGGGCAGTGCCTCCCCTCAGCTGCACACGGGAGACTGGGAGCTCTCAAGCTGTGAACAGCTGGGGTTCCGCTCCTGGGCCGTAATGCTTGTCCCTTCCTACTGACATCTCTGAATCCACCAGCAGCAGCAGCGGGGGGATGCACCAAAATCAGGGTAACTGCTGAGTGAGACGCCCACCCCCTGGCTCTGTGCTGAGCTGCCCTTTGTTCCTTACAGAAACGGGATCATCAAGCTGAACATTTACTTCCAGGAGTACAACTACCGCACCATCTCGGAGTCTGCAGCCACAACGGTGGGTGCCCAACTCTGCCCTCCTGCCTGGGGTCTAACCAGGGGCTGGGGTCCCCTGCCCCAGTTCACTCTGCTCTTCTCCCCGCAGATCGTTTGGCTGCTGTCAAGCCTGGGAGGCCAGTTTGGGTTCTGGATGGGGGGCTCAGTGCTGTGCCTCATCGAGTTCGGGGAGATCATCATCGACTCGCTGTGGATCACCATTATCAACATCATCAGCTGGTGCAAAGGCCTGAAGCAGAAGCGGGCGCAGACGCGGTACCCGGACACGCCCCCGACAGTGTCGGAGCTGGTGGAGGCTCACACCAACCTGGGCTTCCAGCACGAGGACGCAGGTGCCCTTCCCAGGGACGAAGCGCTGCCCCCTGAGCCCGGCACCCCCCCGCCCAACTACGACTCGCTGCGCGTGCAGCCCCTCGACAGCCTCGGTCCCGACAGCGATGCCGAAACCGAGTGAGCGGTGCCTCCCCTCGCTTCCCAACAGCACCGACAACCGGCTGCAATCGACGTGCTCGGTCTGTCCCTCGCTGAGCTGTCTTCTGCTCTCTAGCAAAATCAGGAAGGAACTCAAAAGCCCTGGCTCTGCTCCCCTCCCCAGCTGCTCCCTGTGAAGAAGCTCTAATAATAAACCCTGTAACAAACCTCAGAGCCAGTGTTGGGCTCTGCCTTTAGTATCATAGAATTGTAGACTGGTTTGGGTTGGAAGGACCTTAAAACTTATCTGGTCCAACACCCCTGCAGGGAGCAGGGCCATCTGCAACCAGAGCAGGGTGCTCAGAGCCCCAGCCAACCTCCCCTGCAATGGGG
>JANIJG010006092.1:0-36746 GCA_024611175.1 Megaceryle torquata
ATATACACACACACACACACTATTGACAGAAGTCTTGTGGTGTTGAGTTTTTTAGGATTAAAAAAAAACCTCTCAATAGGAAAAACATAGTTTTTAATTTTCTTTTTAAGAAAAAAAAAATCCTCATGTAGGCAGGATTTCAGAATTTTAATTGATAAAAGCAGTGAAGTCTAAAAACTGTACAGAAAAAATATCCAGTAGCATGTGAAACCGAGTACGATATTATCAGTGTCAGCATACTGATGACCCAGATGGTATTTGTATGTTTGAAGTATGACATCTTTACTTCTCTGTCATCCAACACAAGTAATTAACAATAATCAAGTGGGTGTTAATTGGATATAATGGAACAATCTCCAGTCAGCCTGAGCCTACTATTTGCCTCTTACTAGTAATTATGAACACTAAGTACTCACGCTAATCTCCTTCTTCTCACTGAAGCCAAACAGAGGTGCAGTATTTACTCAGCTGATAGCTTGTTTTGTCTGCAATTTAGTCTGTTTTAAGCCAAGAAACTCATAATTTGCAGAGCCGTCACCAGCTGCCAGGATCACACAAAAGAATGCAAGGCCCTAGATGACAGCAATTCAGTATACATCATCCAGGAAAAAAAGGACAATTATTAATTAAACTGACCTGTTATAACCACAGTGGCCATAACACCTGGATACATAAATACAGAAAACTATCCATTTGTATAACAGCTGATAGGTTCACATTTCAGATCCATATTTCTTATCCAGAAAAATATGCTGTTTAAACAGAAAACTACCAAGGCTGCTATTCCTTTTCTATGAAAGACTCTTAACAACCATTTTGCTGATAGGAAAGTGGTGAACAATCTCAGCCGCATCACTGTAGAATGTGCTTGGCTGTTTGATTACTATTACTGTAGCAAATTTAAAGTATCTTATCAAGAGTGACCATTAGAAACATATTACCAGCCATTAAGCAGATGGTTAGATGTTTTAAAATAGCTTTTACATAGTAATAGAATCCACAATAGTCAGCCTTATTTATGGTTCTATTAAGGGCAAAAAGAAAAAAAAAATAAAAACAATGAACTTTTTTTTCTTCCTCTGATGAAAAGGGGCATTTTTTCAGTGCTTCTTCAAGACCAGTACATAACCAATGTATGAATGAGAGAATTCATTACAACAATTAAAGCGCACTTAAATGCTATTAAGTTTACTTTTCTTGTAAAAATAATCTTTCCATCATTGTAAGAATTGGATTGATTTGACATATCAAAACATGCTAAATGGCAGCACATCAGATCAGGCAAATCAGTTGGGGGAGAACTTTTCAGATTTACTCATAATCCATCCCAAACTTTGCTTGATTTAAGAGGGATTGAATTGGTTGTGCTGAAACACTTTTTTTTTTTCTTATGTTACATGTAGATGTCATCACTACTTCAATAAGTAAGATGTGCATTGATTCACAGAAATTATACACTGTTTGGAATACAATTACTGATGGATGCAGAAGGCCAGAAATATAGACCATTAGGTACCATTATATTATTGATTCCATGTTTAAATTTGGGAAAAATCAACTCTATGCAAGATGAGAATCTTGCAATTTTCCTGTGTCAACTCACATCTGCAGTTGGGGCTTCCACTTACACAGTTTACACAGGAAATAGAATTATATGGAGCTTTTAAATCGAACACCACAAAGGAAACAGCAAAGCAAATCACAATAAATGTACACTAACACAAATAATATTCAAACATTCTAGGGGCATCTCATAATTCTTTACTGAAAAAGTATCCTGCCCATGAAATACAGGTAAATTTAGGTATATCATCTACAATTCTCACAAATAAAATCAGTAATTTGCAGCCATCATATCTACCCTTTCCCCAGGAGTGTTACATGTTTAAATCATAATTTTCCCTAATGTTTTCTTTTAATTTCTTTCAGAACTTACCCCAAAAAAATCAACTTTAGATAATTCTTTTCACATTTCTCCCAAGCAATACATGTATTTGAGTCCAAAACTTTAATTCCTCTCCCAATTTATTCTAGGATTATACCTCCAACGATTTCTAGTCAACCTTTTGTCATGACCTCTAGACCTCTAGTAGAGTCTGTCCAGTGAATTCATACTGCTCAAAGATATGTGAAACACTTCTGTGGACTGGGCATGCTATTTAGAGAAGCAGATTTTTTTACCACTGCTAAGCAGAAGCAAAAAGTGCTACCAGAACAAAGGATTAATTCACAAGAACCAGATTAGTATTCCAGCTACTCTCTATAACACAATCTTCAGGAAAAAAGAATTAAACAGAGTTGCCATGGCTGCACCAAAATTATTAGACTGGAAGTGACCAGCATGATTCAAAACTACACAACTTAACTTCTGGACAGTGTAGTAGATGGTATGGGATCTCCTAAGTCTACGGTGCTCTTTCCATTTCTCCTTTTCTGTCACTGTCCCAACGGGGAATAAGAAGAAAGGTGGTGGGGATTAAATACCCACAACTACAATTTGATTTGAAGGGACAAGAAATGCAAAAACTTCCTGCACTATTTGTATCATTTATTACAGCCTTTTACACAAGAACATTCTGTAATTGTTGGGTTGGTTTCTAACGAACGAACACAGGTGGAGAGATTTCAATTAAGTGACAGTTTCATTTAGGATATGCCCATCTACAGCACCTTATTTTGATTAGTTCTAATGTCAACTAGCTTTACAATAATGCATTTTTCAGTTTGCCAGCTGTTTTGGATCCAACTCTAAGTGCCTCATTCATCCTATGCATGGTAGAGGGTGTTCCATTTGGCACCTACATTCGTATTTGGTACTGCACAGGAGGCACTTAAAAAGTAGATATTTCAATCACAATACTGTATCCATTACTGAATGGCTACTCAAAAGCCTAATTTTTTTTTTAATTTTTTTTTCTTTTTTTTTTAACAGAGCAATTTCAAGCTTCAGCAATGAAGTAGCTGAAATAAACTCTGCTTTAGCTTCTTCTTTCTCTCTAAAAATATGTCCCCTGGGCAGGGCGCGCACACACACAAAATAATCACAAAAACAACCCCCACCAATAAAGACTAGGTGCTTTTCTAAATAGCATTTTGGATTGTCAGAGAGAACAGAAAATATTTCACAACTGAAAAGACAAACTGAGTTTAGAACTCAAGGCAGAAGTAACTCTCCATCAAGAGCATCATCATCAGAAAACAATTCTTAGCTCATCAATCCACTGAATCAAAATGCTTGTTAAAGTCACAGTGCATCAATATCCATCAGAAGAAATCTATCAAATATCTTTGTGCCATCTATGTCACCCATGATTTAACTTGATATAACCCCTTTAAAAAATTCAATACTTGGAGATAAAATCAGAGACAATAATATAAATAATACATAAAAAAATATTTGTATAGTTTATATAGTATATTTTCCCACTTAATCTAAAAAACTTGTAAAATATATTAAGTGGTTTTCTAGACACCAGAACTGCATTTAGCATACCAGTGACTTTGTTAGAAAAAACCTAAGTATTTCTAGTGGAATTATCAATTATCAATAATTGCCTAAAGATAGACTTTTAAGAGAATGGGAAGAGTTCAAGAGATACTTAAAATTAACCAAATGAGTAAAATATTGAAAACCAGCCACTGTGCTCTACTTTCAAACCAATCAACTACTACAGTGCCAAAAAGCTCTCTGGAATCTTTTGAGCTTCTAAGTCCCTACCCCAAACACGCACATGGACCAAAAAAAAAAAAATTATGACTGAAAATAAAGAACATGTGTCTAAGGAGACAACACAATAGCAGAAAGCATTCTCCCAGCTGAGCTGCAGTCACACGCGTGTGGACAACCCTTTCCTTGGCAACACAGACACCTCTCAGTCCCATCAGTCTTGTACTCATAGGAGTTAAGAATCTGCAGACAAAGTGTGGTGGAAACAGGAATTGAACAGGAAATCAGAGACTTCAGCTGCATTTCCACTCAAGGTTTAAAGTTGTTCATTCTTCTTGTTCTTCCTCCCATCTTTCTTCTACCCCTAGAAATGAGGGAACAAAACTGTGGTGCAACCGATCTACAGGAACTACAGGCTGAAGCCAGAGACGTACCGTAATTATGGCCTAATAGGGGTTTCTGGTTTGACCCTAATTTGCAGCTCTAGGAAAGGATAGAAGAAAAAAATACGTACCTATATAGCAAAATTGGGCTCCACACTGTCAGGTGTATTTCGAACAGTTTCAGAATAACAGATGACCCGATAAAGACAAATTCCTGCTTTGGTTTCACTGGATTTGATAACTATAGCACACTTCTTATTTTGCAATGACTTCAGGATAAATAGGAAATAGAGAACATAATAAAATATAGGTTCAAAGTAAAGGCTATTTTTTTTTCCTAAATCTTTCCAGGAAAATAAAATTTAAACACATTTTCTTAATATTTCACTCCTTTTCAAACCAAATGAAAAGTCATATAGCAAAAATATTCCAAACATTATTTTTTAAGGGAAAAAAAAACCCAAACACCTAAAAAAACAATATAAACAAAGGTTTTCCACATGACATGTTATAATCACATGCAAAAAATATTCATCCAATCTTGAAATAAATCACTTTTTCATTCAGAACATAAACCTGAGATTACTGAGAACATCTGAGTATCTCAATGTACACTACCATGCCATTTAGATACAAGTTTAAATACAGATAGATTAAACACAGAAATGATCCATATACATGAGTGACTATCCCTCCACCTTGCAAAAACCAAAATCCTGATGTTATTGCTATCCCACTTCAAAGGAACCTGTCAGGGATCTCACTGGCACCACGAAAAGCAACATGAATGGCAGAAATTTTGATTGATGTCACTGCCTGCCTGTCAAGTGAAACAAGCAGGGCCAACCTAATCATGTTAGATTAGCAGATACAGACATGATATAATATTTTTGTGTTACAGATATGCACATAGAGTGTGCCTGCACAGAATCACAGGCAAATAAGCATACCTTTCAAATAATACCATATATCAGGCAAAGTGTGTTATTATCAAACTCTTAAACAACGCCTGTGGGTTTGCAGTGGGTTTTTTTCCTTTCACTCCTGCAATGTTACTCAAGTAAATTTGATGGATTTTCAAGACTTTTGCAGTAGACCTTCCACATATTTTCTGGAGGCTTAAATCATGAGTTTTCTTTTTGCAGTGGTATACTGAAGTAGGAAATTTATACTAAGAATCTAGACTAAAATTGATGCAACCACCTTTTCTAAATACCAGAGTAACATGCAGATTTAAATATACAGTCAGACTATCCACTGATAATAAGATCAGTAACATTTAAGAAGTGAGAATATCTCAAAACAACAGACCTTCTTTAAGAAGACAACATAATAAAGATATCTGTACAAATGAAGAAAATGGCTGGTTTAGACATGAAACTGGAATTTGACTACTACTGTCTGATCATTCATCACCAAATTACCTGCTCCACTGATATGCTGTTGACTGATACGTAGAAGAATCTGTAAAAAGCATCTCCACACTAGCAAAAAATGATGCAGATAATCCAGGCCTCAGATTATCTGAGAAAAAGGTATCCTAAGAAGAGTTGAGAATCAAAATACTTGAATATCTCAAAGTATAATAAAAGGACAAAAAAAGTAATAAATATCCCATCTCACATCACCCCATACAAACTTGAACTAACCTCAGGGAAAAAAAAAGTAAAAAAACCCCTAAAAGACCCTAAAAACAAACAAACAAACAAACCCCACCCCCCCTCAGAAAAACAAACAAACACCACCAAACAACAACTACAAAAAAACCCCACAAATTTTTCAAAGGCAGTCAGAGCTGATTTCAACTGAAAAAAGGTATAGCTCTGAGATCCTATGTCTAAGACTCTGCAGGAATGACTTTTGTACATTTTAGACCCCATGTTCAATACCAGTGCTCTTTGGTCACTGTATGACTACACAGCTCACAACAACTGTGCAGAAACTTTAAACTGCTTTGAAAAAAATATTTTATTCTATATACTTCAAGTTATAAACTCTGATTTGTTTTTTTTTTTTTTTTAACTGGGCCCTAATCAATACTAAATCCAAATGTCTATTTGGTATATCCTGTACAAAACATGTTCCATAGGTCCAAAGGAAAAATATCATCTTTGGGATTTAGATAATGTTACATCAGAAAGATTGCATTTTGCATTTTCATCATGTATGCTTTTTTTTTTTTTTTTTTCTTCTTTTAACACAAAATAGAATTTGGCTTTATGCTCGATTTTCTTAGTTTTGAACCTGGTATGAAGAAGTACTCAAGTATTTTTGTCTTCCACTGAGGCAGTCAGATATACCGGTATCTTTAACCAGACTAAGCCTCATTTTTTTTCATGTTTTATCTAAACTTTATCAAACTTAGTAAAAGGAAAGACAAAAGTCAGAAGCAAGGGTTTAGTTCCTTGATGCAGATTGCATGCCCGCCTCCAGAAGCATTTAATCTTGAGCCTTGAAACCTGACAAAGAGATAGTATCAGACCACATCCTGAAAAAATTGCTGCAGTGTGTATTATACAGCGATTGCATGCCTATTGGACAGTAAATTTAGAAGAATTTGCTCTCGCATTTAAATGATATCTAAATAAACACATCCATACCCAATCCCTATCTGGCCATACAGAAGTAGTCGCACATAATCCAGGCGAGCCTTGCAAAGGACTGAAAAACAACACAGGAGGCATCTATTTAAATAGATGCTCTGGCAGAGGGGTTGGACTCAAAGATCTCCAAGGTCCCTTCCAACCCCTGACATCCTGTGATACCTGTGAAATAAATTTGCTTACATACACATAAGCAATACTCACATATTATACTTATAAATATAGCTGAGACAACACTAACCTGGCTAAACAATGGGCCCTTCTCAAACCTGATCTGCTCAATGACTTAACCTAAAGCATCCAGCTCCCAGTTTATTAGTTTCATGAAGGAACTGTTCAAGTTCTGCATGAGCCCTGTTTTTCCAGTCTTGGATGTGAATTTTGCTAGCTTTGAAAATGTTTTAGGGCTTACACAGAAATTTGTAAAATGTCAGCTTGAAAATTTTAATTGACTTATTAGCAATATCTCTTCTTTGAATGACCTTTTAGTCCTCCCTATAACATATCACCTACTTTTACTACCTTCTGGCTGACAGCTTTTAATATATTCCTTCCTAGTGGATGATATCATCTGTCCTTGGATGGAATTAACTAAAGCACCACACATTTAAAAGCTGACATTAATCCATATCCACAGATTTTTAACAGCTGCTGGGATAAATATTGTGATTCCATGCATTAGGTTTTATATAACAATGACTAGTAGAAATAAATTGAGATTAAATATACACTGGCAACATCAAAGCCAAGGAGAAAAAACACTCAGCTGATAAATGCAGTGTTTTAGTGGCTGCATATATCAATGACTAAAAATACTTACTATAATTAGCAAGAATAATTCAGTTAGAGCATAAACATAAGGTATATTTTGTTCCTTTGGCATTGTTATATCGACTGATAATCACATTTGCAAAAAACTTCAGTGAAGAGAACACTGGCTCAAGACTCCAGTAATACTTAATATCTGATTCAGGAAATATAGCAACTATTACATGTCACATTTCTTTCGCAAACTATGTATTTAGGTTTACACCCATAAACAGACGGGTAATCAAGGGCCCTAGATCAGGTATGAACACTCAAGTGGTGCAGAGAGAGGTAGCACTACATCTTATTGTAAGCAGTAACTGAACAGAACTCCCCGTGAACTACTGTGAAAAGTCATTGTTTGATGAAGTAAAAAACATACCATTCAATAGAAGCCCTCTCTCCCCTTTCCCTTTGTCTATCAAAAAAACCAACCACAAAAGGGTAAATAAGAAACATTTGCAATTACCTTGGACATGTCTGTAAGAGAATTCATGACAGTGAACCATTACTTACACCAGTTACAAGAGTAACTTCCTAAATTGTTAATTAGTAGTCCAAAGTCAATTATAATAAGGTAGGGTCTGTTAGCCCTGTGTATATATTTCTGAAAATAACAATATTTATCTTCCTCAATTCATGCACAAAGCACTTCACAGAAATTGTCTGGACTAGTGCAGGGGCTAAATTTTGGTTTTAAATTAGACATCCTGGTCTCTTTTTTTTTTTTTTTTTTTTTTTTTTTTAGAACATAGTTCTACCTGAAGTTAACTACAATTGGGAATAAGCAAATCAAAACCCTTACTAATATAGCAGGAAATTTAGGTTAAGGGTGCACTAACATCTCAGAGAGAGCTGTTCCTGTTAATGAAGACAGAGGTGCAGAAAAGATCTGAAAGATGGTAATGCAGTCTTGTGTTTAACAAGCAGCCTAAATAAATATGAAGATTTTCCTGATCTTGGTGCAAATTTGTGGTAAAGAGTAAATGTTTGTTTATTTTTCTCCGTAGCCATCATTTTACAGTTAACACATACGTGCTAACACCTTTGAAACCCAGGTTGGGAAATTAAGGCTGGCCTTAACATACCAGAGTATGGTGCACGACACCAGTAACAGGTATTGTAGGCTATATTCTGCTTTAACTTAAAGCATGCTTTTGAAGAACTCTGAGTTTGGATTACAGAAGTGCAATAGGAGGATTAAAATCTGACCTGATAGCTGTAAACTAACACTTCTCTTTGCTGACACATAAAGCAGAATTCAATTATCACCCTTCTCAAAGCTGCAGTGCTAATAGAAAAGGAATAAAAAGATACACTTTTTTCACTAAAGGTCACCAGATGATACTTGGAATATACCAGAAAACAAATGCATATGAAGTCAGCATATGGTTTTGCAGACATATCACAGATAAAAATTTAACTTCTACACAAAGAGTGCATCTAGACTATTTGTTTGGTATAGAGGATAAAGATTTCAAAGAATTTGTAAGTAGCCCATAACAGCTACAAGAGAGCAAAAGTTTGGGACTATTCATCCTTGTAATGTGCAATAGTTACACAGTTACCTTATGAATAAGGTTTTGGGGTTTTCTCTGGTATTCTTTTTCATTCCATTTTTATACCATGCAAACACAGGTTTCTTAGGTATTCTTTTTAAGAGGTTGTGAGGTTTTGCATTGTTTGCACTTGGTTTTTTGCTTGGTTTTTTTTTTTGAAGTAAAAGAGTGTTGGAAATTTAATCCTCCACCCTTCAGCAAGAGCATCTCATTGCTCTTTGCAGGGCTTGCTTTCAGACATAAGATTCTTATATTCTGTCAGTTCCACAATAATTATCAGAATCTTGTAACTCTGAAAAGTTTAGAAAGAATATAAAAATCTTAACTTGCACAGGATTTTTGAGTAAATATGCTGAGTGGTTCTTGCTACTCTTTTCACCTGTAATTGCTTACTACAAGATCACACAGGAACAACTAGCAACGTAAATACCCCAATTAATTTACAGCTCCTTGTTTACAGTTCCATGAATCTGACTGAATGTACTGTAAATTTTCTAATAAGCGAATTAACTTTTTTTGTTATGCTAAATATTTTGAAAGCCATTTTGTACCTCTATAGTGTATATAATATGGTTAGGACACACTTGGTCCACACTTAGAAGAAAAAACAAATAACCAAATCCAACAACAAAACAAACAAACCCAACCAAACAAAAAACACACGGGGGGGGGGGGATCACAAAAAAACCCACAGAACTGCCACAGTTCTATTCTTTTTATTATGATGTTTCCATTTACATCTCTTTCATGCAGCATTTGAGCATCCAAGAAGAATAGTTCCTAAATCATGGGACTAGGACTGTCAGTCCTAATGGTCATTTCAGATGGATGCAAATACTGAAGAGGCTCACAACTGCAGCATTCAGAGTCTGATTCAGAAACAACGGGTCAAGCCTGTATCAAGTGCTGACAATGAGATGCAGTCACCTTTAATCTCTTTACCAATTTGACATATTACATAGGAATGTGACTAAACAATGCCCACATCTTAGAAACAGAACAACATTTTGTGTACTCAGGCATAAGAAGTTTTAACTTACATAATTGGACTGACACCTACCAATTCTACATCAAATCTCTTAAACCTCAGAAAAAGCTGCAACCGGTCTTCAAGCCTCCTACTTGAGAGGCAGAGGAAGAGAGGAAAATCACTGTCTCTGGTGGCTTCTCATCAAGAAAGAGGAATGCAGAAGACACAACTTACACTCTCTAGAAACCAGAAGAAAAGTAATGCTTTCCAGGTTTCCTTCACAACAAAGCAGAAAACCAAGGCTGCTTTATCATCTATTTCAGATTCAATATAGGAGAATTACCATAGCAATGTTTTTTAAGACTGAAAATACTTTGCTTCCTAACTGAGGACTTTGTGACAATTTCCACCAAAGAGCCCATTAGCAAGGTTTTCTTAGAAAGTCCTGAATCTAAACAATTCCTCATATTTAGTTGAAAATTTTATACAAGGCATGCAAAGGTAATAATGTAACAAGAAATTCCTGAGGACACAGACATACTTTAATAACACACCACCTTTTCAAATACAGTCCGCTCATTCAAGGTAAAGCAACCTTTATCATATGTATGTATTTTCACCCAAGATACACTTATCTATTGCACTGGAAAATAAAAGCTTGCAACTTGGGAGACATTCCTGCCATAGCACACTATCCTGCACAGAATTTATTAGCTCTGTAGAAAGCTTCCAGGACTTGATTCTCAACTGGAAACAACAGCTCTCAACTGATCCTCCTTTTTTTTTTTTTTTTTTTTAATCAAGCAATCTACATTTTCAGAGGCTTCTTTTTGGAGAGTGAGTCTTCAGCAAGCCAGTATCTCACACAGTAAGTATTTCCACATATCCTGAAGCTGTTGCAAAGCAGGAAATCCCAAGAAGGGCTCAGCAAATGATATTCAGAGGACAGCTTGCCCTAGTCCTGCTCATGTACATCTTTACAATACAGTCAGACAGAAAAAAGTAGCTCCCACTCTGAAAAAGTACTGTCTGTAGCTATGGCTACATCTCTGCTCTTGTAATGGCTAACCATACCCTCACGGGAGAATGGATAGGTGCTGCCTGTTGTATTGATGCAAACAGGGCATTAAGCAGTTGTAAAATGTTATGAAGCACTTACCACTAATAGTACCATCAAAAGAGGTAGAGGTAAGAAATAAGGCCTTGGACCACAATCAGTGCTCAGCTGGAGGATGGGGGTAGGCTAGGGAGTGGAAGGAGTAGGCAGAAGGGGAGGGAGAGCAAAAGAGAACGTATTAGCAACAATAAATCAGACTTCTTAGTTACATTTAACACATTTTCATTTTGAAATAAAAAAAGAGAGAAGAATGGCCAAGAGAGTCTTTTTATTCACAGATGTTAAACTCACGTAAATTAGAATTAGAGATGAAATAAACTGTAGATGAATAAATTATTCCCAAAGAATTATTTGCTTTTCTAATGGAAAAAAAAAAAGGTTATTGATTACAAAATTTAAGATGTTTTCCAATTGACTGAGAGTTGTTGATTTTGTTACATAACTTTTCACTCGATCTCCACCTGCAGTAGAAATCCCCGTTAGATACCCCCAGTTATTATGCATGCATACTTTCCTATGTCTGCAGTACATCCTTTGTCATTTTTAGCTGAGAGCTACAGAAGTTGCATGTTTGGGTAGAACATAATAGTCAAGGGGTTTATCTAATACCAGACAGTGAACACCCTGAATTAATAGAGCAGAAAGTCACAATGTATGTAGATAGTGACTTAAATTACTTTCCCATTTTAAAGTAGAAATATATAAATTCCCTTTCCATATTATATATGAATATATCTGATTTCAAGACAAAGCTTTTGACTAGTTTTAATATGCTATTGTGAAAGTAGAAATTTTTGGCTTCACTGGAAGACTTTAAATGTTACACTATTGCCAAACCTTGCATTTTGTTGTCTGGAAGGGGTAACTGCTTTCTTATGACAAAGACTTGAAAGATTATATCCCTTTAATTTTTTTTTTTTTCCCCTACTCCACATTCACATGTTGAAACTCATTGCTTCTGGAAATGAAGATGCTCTGGTGTCAGCTGTAAAATCTGTATCTCACTTCCTCAGACAAGTGGATATTTATTGACAGGGTGTGAGAGAGAAAGAGAGGAGAGACTGCCTGTCCTGGAGCCAGTAACCTTGGTGAAGATGCAATGTCACAAACACCAAGCCATCATTCTCATAGATGTACAGCATATTATTTAAAGGGAAACAAATACCGGCCACTGAATGTCACTGCAAGGACACATCTTCTGCCTCTTAACTAAACTTATCAGTGCTGTGGTTTAATATGGTACCTTTTTCATCCTCCCCTCAAATTCATCTTACAGAGCAGCTCTTGACACTACCAGAGAGCAGTCAAGACTAAGATTTAGTGACGTTTGCTTCAAACAGATCTAGATTTATTGACATTTGTTGCCTGCTTCTTCTCTCAGTAACTGCACACAGGATTAATTTTAACCATTTCTTAAACTCAGAAAAACTGAAATAAAATAAGCTCAGCCACCCATATTAGTGCTACTTGCATATTTCCACTTTTAATTAGAGGACCAGAACTTTAATCGCAAGACCTTAAACACATGGGCAAGGCTTTGCTGGAAGCTGAATGAAAAAGGCACACACCAATCCCTTTTCAAACTCCCGTAGGGAGGGGAGGATTTGTACCCCCATGGTTTACACAAACGTGATTAACAACTATACACAAAAAAAGCCTCATCTTTTAGTAACTACTTCAGTAGTGTAATAAATAAAGAAATAATTATTCAAGCACTATTTCTATGACTTGTGCCTTATGCTAACTTCGAAACCCCCGAAGTAATACACACCATTTCTACTTTCTTACAAGTATATCTTAGTGGCTGAATTACAGAAATCTCTTTCTACAAAGATACTAATGATCTTGGAATTAATCCTTTCATGTTTTTCAAATCAATCTAAAAGTGACACTCAGCATCCCACTGCACAATAATACAAATGCTTTAGCTCATATACAGAATAGGCAGTGCCATCTCAGTAACATAGGGGAAAAAAAATAATCTACCTTTTAAAAGGATGGATAGATGAATATACTCTCTACTCTCCTAATGTTAGGTAGAAGTATGAATTGGCAGTGCTCTGTAAAAGATTAACTACTAAATGAAAAAGAACTGCTGGATGTAAATTTAGAAGTTGAAAACACCCAAGAGGCATAACTGTAATTATTGCTGAGGGAAGCTGTTTAAGACTAAAAATACATTTCCATTAACAATCAAAATTAGTTTTCATTGCCTTTTTCTCAAGTTTTCAGTGAATAACCTTTGATGATAGCACATGATAATGCTTCATTAGAAAAAACACTCATTTATATTTCAGAAGTATGCATAAAAAAAAAAAGAGCCAGAAATCATACCAATGAAAATCAAATGCCAGAAGATGCAGAGGACAGTTTGGGGGTTAATAATATTCCACAACAACAGATTTACCATCAGAGTAAATCCTGTACTGCACATACAGTTCTATAGAAGGATGATATTAAGATGTATTAATAAAAATAATTTATGCTTAGCTTTACAAAATATAAATCCCTCCAATTTGTGCTATCTACTTGGTGTTATTCAAACTGCATTTGGTGGGTGAAGAACCTGAGTACAGAAGAGTTGTAAAACATGTCTGCAGACTACACAGCAGATACACATCAGCTCAGAAATTGGATGACAAAACCCAGGTTTTTATAGAATTTCTACATGCCAGGAAAACATACTTTAGTTTATGGGAAAAGGCTACAGTGTATCCTTATAACAATATAAATCTCCAGAACCCTTGTGATGATATCTAATTTACGTGGCTGTCATTGGAAATTGTAGTAAAGTGAATTATACACAATACTAAGCTTAATTATGAACAGTAACCTGGAAATCTTGATTAGAAATCATTTGCTCACTATACTCAGTCAGTAAAAACAATGATGAATTTATATAGCACACTGCACTTCCAAATAAATTATTCCTAGAAAATCAAAAGGAAGATATAGATTATATAAGAAATTATTTCTTAGGATCACTGCCAAATTTTAACTACACTATCAAATACAGAGTAAAAGTACTACAGTAGCAAGTCTACTTTACATAAAAATAGCTACTTAACATTCACATCAATTCTTTCCATCTTCAAAAGTAGGCATTTATAAACTACGGGCCATATCCCAACATCTCCAGAATTGTACGTACTTCATTAGTGAAGCTATGACTGAAGTTCTCAGAATTGTTACTGCTCCCACCACCACCACTGTACTACTACTATCCACTCTACTTAAGCTACTTCAATGTAGGGTTTCAGAAAGACACTACCCCTGTGGTGGGATCCCTTTCCCAGCACACTTCAGAAAATCTCAGAAGGGCAGATAAACATTCATTACACTTTTAGGTTTGGTTCACTTAAAGCTTCTCATGAAGGGTACCCCAATTGCAGCCACGTTTGCCAAATCTCAGGACTTCCCTTTGCTGTAAAAAGGACACAGGACTACTACACTGTGTCATAAAACTAAAGGAAGGTCTGAAGTAATCACATGATCATTAAAGGAAGGGGAGCCTATGACAAAACATTAGCATTGCCTCGAGTGTACAATTGTAAATAAAATATGAAATAATAAAAATCACTTGCATCTTTTAATAACAGCAAATCTCAACATCTGTGTTGTGAAACGTTCACCATTTTCCCCTAGGGAAGTCCAGTCACTACCAACTTCCTAAGCAAAACCCCCTTGCAGAATGAAGAGACCCCCTGAACTGTATTATTCTATTTCAAGAAAGACCTTCTACGTAGAGAGATTAAATAAATCATGATTACAACAGTAAACATGTAAATTCTGATCAATAAGTACTTGCCTCCCCCTCCCCCCAACACTAACAGCTGCAATAAAGCTTTAAATGTAAAGCTGAGCACAACCAGCCATAAAAGTATGTAAAATAAATGAGGATAACATAATGAGGGAATCCAACATTCATCTCATAAATATAACATAACGACCACAACTAAAATGTCAGAGAGTCTAATAAATCAATATGGTAGGACAGAGCTATCTTTATGCTTAGCATACATAAAAATATATTTACATGCAGGCTTCTTTATTTTGGGTTGGGTTTTTTTTTAAACCAAAGATCAAACAAGAAAAATTATAAGAAACTTAACTCCTTATTCACTTCAGCATTCAAAGTTTTGTGTTATTTTTAGTTTGGTTTTCTACACAACTGTAGAAAGCACAAACCAGTTTTTCCCCATAAAATGACAAATCAAATTATATTATTAATTAGCACATTAAGTAAAATGAAAGTATGCATTCAGGCCTTTGAATGGACAATTTGGAGATACTATTTGAAAGAATATCTTCAAGAACAGATGGAGAATATTGTATAAATTCATCATTTTGTAGAAAAGGCAGATGTTTTGAAAAACAATTCATGACAGAGCATATTTTCTTACTACCATGTGAGAATTGATATCAAGTATTTAACTGTCGGTTATATAGGTGGATTTCCCATGCTTCAATACTAAATCTACTTTAGCTCCTCTTCTGAAAGCATCAAGTGGTATGTATACTGATTTTTGCTCAGTATTTCTGCGTTTCCTTACCATGGCACCATGGTGGAAACAGCGCTTAGTCATTCTGTCAATAGGCACAAGATGGCACGAGAACAGCTGATACAAGAACAACGCAGGGCAACATTTTTCCCTTGGTTTGCTTACACCACCAAGCACAATCCACATGGAAGCAAAAGCCTTTCCACTTGGCTAAGGGACCAGTCTTAAAATGGCCACTTCTGGTGATCATCTGAATCAGGTACTATTTCTAGAGGTACAACATTGTTTTTACTAGAATGGCTGTGCTGTCAAATACACACCATGACACTGTAGCCAACAGCTGTTTGTTTTCAATCTCCAATCCAGAAGCATTTGAACACATCTCTGAAATAAATTATAACCTAGGCAATAAACACAAGTTTCTATAAATTTCTTAAAGCCAGGCATCACAAAAAGCTGAGTAGGGAAGCCCATGCTTCCATATTATAGCCATGCTTAAAAGTCACTAAGACATTTAATCTGAACTAGACATTAATTGTTAAATTAAACATTAAGTCAAACAACCAACCGCCCTTTGCATTACACCATGAGGACCCCTCTGCTACCTTCTTTCAGTACTTAGTGGTTCAACATCACTTTTTACTGCAACATAGAGAACGTCAGCCATTTGAGTCTCAGATTAGTTAGCAATACTGACATCAGTTACTTATAAAATGTCCAAACTTGGATATGTTTTCAATACAACTATTAAAACCTTTCCACTAGATTCTCCTTTACTTATTTGTCCTGTCTCATTGGGAAGCCTTATACTGAAACCTTACTCTCATGGTCAGGAAATTACTTACTCCTCTAGTGAGGAAAAAAAAAAAATTTATCTTCCCCTCTCAGCCACCATTTCTTGCTGTTGAACTGAAGAGTTGTGTAGGTCTTGCCATCTTCTACCCTTCTCTTTACATTGCCTTTCTCTTCCAGAGACCACAAAGGAACTACTTAAACATTTATCAAATTTGCCTTGCAACGAAAACCACTGCACAGGTTCAGTAACTGTTCTTAAAGTTAGTAGAGAATCAAATTCACCATCTTGTAACAAACCGTAAGACAGCAGATTTTTCAGGACCATTTCTTTCCTAACGAGTAATGACAGAAGCAAGTCAGAGACTGTTCAGTAGCACCTTCTGTCAAATAACATACAGGACATATAGGACTTGTTAGGTGGATCAGTGCAATTAAAATAAAGTATCTTGTAAAGCAGCATGGGGACTAATGATTTTTCATTAGAGAGACAACTTTGCTTCTTTTGATCGTTAACTTGTATATAAGTCTGTAAAATATGAACATAATTTCATCTAAAGTACATCTAGCTAAAAGGAAAACCCTTGCATTGCAGGCCACTGCACTTAAATATAATGACATCAACAATCAAAACTAAGGAATGCTGACACCAGATCACTTCAGGCAAGATGTGAAAGAGGCATCTACAATGATGCTTTGATACTGACATGATCAACCAGTTACTGGACTGTGCCCTATACTCGCCCACTGCTAGTTAGTACTGTCTGAAATCAAATAACCTGTGTCCAAGCAAATCTAATGTAACTTAAACTTATCTTTAAAATAAATAACTTGATTATCACAGTAATTGCTCACGTGCAGTTGCTTGCATTTTCTTATCAAGCAACTTCTTCCTTCTCTAACAGACTTTCACCACCACTAGATGATAAATAATCATAATAGAAATGTATTGTAAAATAAAACTGAAAGCTCATCTCAAACAGAGCCTTGGCCACTAGCATAGTTTGCAGACAAATTCATAAAGAACCTAATTTTTGACTGATCCAGATTCTAAAAGTATTCTCTTTTATTTAGCAACACGTACTGTACTTAAGCAAACACTACATAAAATAACCACTTAAAAACATTACTTTTTGTCAGCAGATAAACAGGTTTTTACTCCACCTGCTAATAACTTCATTGCTCTGTACTTCATGTTTTGGCTGGGAACAGTGAAAACTGTTTCTAATTTCCATGAGAGGAGACAGAAGTCCTCTGAAAAAAATCTCATCACTCATATGAATTGTTCTTAACATTTTTAACTCAAAAAGAAGGTTTTCCTCTCTTCAGAGCCTCCACAGCTCACATGGCTCAGAACTTTTGGGAACAGAGCATCACTTTCCTTGTACCAGTAGTTTAGTGCTGCTGCTGTTCGCAACTGTATCTGTGTGCTTTCAACTCTTGCAATTTTGGGGAGTGGAAACGCTGTAAACTGTATACTTAAGGACAGAGTGGAAATCCATAATATTGAAGGTATGTCTCAACAGATGTACAAGTTACAAGGCAGCAGAAATTGAAGTGCCACCATATGACAAACAAACCTTTACATGTATTTACATCTTAAATGGGCCTACAAGAAAGCTGGGGAAGGACTGTTTATAAAGGCATGTAGCAATAGGACAAAGGGCAATGGTTTCAAACTGGAGAGGGTAAATTTAGATTAGACATTAGGAAGAAGTTCTTTACTGTGAGGGTCGTGAAACACTGGAATAGGTTGCTTAGGGAGGTGGTGGAGGCCCCATTCCTGGAGACATTTAAGGTTGGACTTGATGGGGCTCTAAGCAACCTGATTTAGTTAAAGATGTTCCTGCTCACTGAAGGGGCATTGGACTAGCTGACCTTCAAAAGTCCCTTGCAATCAAAACTATTCTATGATTCTAAATTGAATAAACATTTTCAAATTCCTTAGACAGTCCTGTCTATTAGCCATCCTTGTCTGGTCTACAGGTACTTCAGTCTTCTATGGAAGTTTAAAAATTCAACAAATTCCTGGGATGAGGAGTATTTTAGCATTTTAAGCTGTATCGATTAATCAGAAGTGTTTATTAATGATGCCTAGGAAATGTGAATTAATGTGCAAATAGAACATGAGACAGTCTAATTTTCAGGAGTAAAGAGATGAGCATTTCAGAAGCATAAACTTCAGTTTCACTGCCTTGCATTTTGGTGTCCTTTCAATGCACACAAACAACTAAAAAAACATAAACTAACATACTGAGTTACCAGACCTATTTATAAGCAGATCCACCACACTGAACTGCAAGTGAAAGTTACCATTGAAACTAACCTTGTGTTTTAACAAGAAAAAAATACAAACACAAACTAAAAACCCCAAACAATAACACATGGTATATCATAAAGGTATGCATAAATAAAGTCCAAAGAGAGGAGTGTAGAAAGCTGTAGTTTAAACTACTTTCATAGTCCAGGAGTGCCAAAGCATTTGTGGCAAACTGGGAGAATGTTCTACTCTGCTTCCCATCCAGTTGGTCTTCAGATAATACGCGTATGTAAGCATGCAGGCATACTTGCAGGCATAAGTAATCACAGTATAGGTTTTGTGATGCCTTAGTAGAAAATAACCTGAAGTCACATCTTTTGTACAGAGTTAGAAATCCCACAGAATACATATTTGTCTTGCTCTCTCTGTAACTGGTTCTCCACTGCACAGATCATGTACAGACATAAAATCAGATAAGTGCACATGAGGTAAGAGCTGGTACCAAGGCTAACCTTTTACTACAGTACACTTTTATATATATCATTTTTATGTATTTTCTGAAATACATACGTGCTGTTCTTCCTTTTTTTTCTTCTGTCTGTTATATATAGTTTTATCCTTTTTTTTCCCCCCAACCTTTTCCTTTCAGTCCTTCTCACCTATCTGTTATAATGTGTTTTCCATATCATCTCAACATCTATCATCAGTTTACATCAGAGGAGACATGAAAAGCTGGAACTATAAACTAACATCCTAGACAGTAAAGCCATTGTTCCACATTTTCCAAAGAAGTTTCTATGACCTTTCACCTTCTCTCTGATTCCAAGCAGGTCTGCTTGTATTTCATTAAATAACTGGTGGCTTGAATGAAGATGTGTTTTAAGCATAATTAGATGATACACACGAAGTTCCAGCACAACGAGAAACTAAGGTAATGTGCAAGGAGTGTTTGATTACTTTAGAGAAAGAAAGCATCGTCTTTTTAAAAAAAAGACCCACATAAGTCTTCATATGTCAATATACACATAAATGTATAGACATAGACAGATACAAACTTCTACAGAAATACATTTTCTGCAAGAAACGTTTACCCACTATTCCACATCCTCACAGCACCTTGTTTAGACAAATACAAGGCACAAATTTGAGCTAAAAGAGTCTGCATGCCCCGTTTTTCTCGTTCCAGACTTTTTAATTAACAAGTTTCTTATTGCCATGTAATTATATCTTGCTAATAAAGGCAAATCACCTCAAGCCCAAACTGACTGGAGGGACCCTGCCTAACACGAACAGTAGGTTCAGCATCAAACTGACCAATGCATAAGGCACAGCTATTATTCTGACCAAGTAATTTTCTTAAAGCAGTATCTGCTGCTTTCATTAATCTGCACTTTTGGGTGCACTTTCTGCTTTTCAGCAGTCATACTACAAAAGGTGGGTTACTTAAGAAACAATTAGGTGCGTATACAAAACAATTTGCAGGCAGTCTTACTCTTTCAGCTTCCTAAGTGAAGTGCCTTTCAAGGCTGATTTATAACACTGTCGTCTTCAGAAGGCAAAATAATTAATAGGAGCATGGACTTCTAATTTCAGTGACTTCCAGAGAAAGTGGATTTCATTTGATTTATGATGGCCAGTGACTTTGCATTTTATCAGTTCATTCACTCATTATTTATGCTGATGACCAATTTCAATGGGTCGCTATCATCTAACTCACTACTAATCAAAGAGAATTAGGGTTCACTGCATTATTTAGAAACCACTAATTTATCTTCAGAACAAGTATCAAGAATAGTTTGGGGCCTTCTGCACTAAGAAGCAGCACAGCTGGCAAAGTCACAGCATTTGCTGGGCATTACAAATTAATGTTGTAGGGGCTACTTGCAAGAACTACTACTTTTTACTGAAGTTTTAAAATGGGCCAGACTGTGCAGATAGAAAATAAATATGAAGCATTGAAACAATAACATTAAACACTTTCTATCTGACCTCATATGTCAAAATATTTAAAATACGTGTTTTCCATTCCCTCTGCAAGCAATTCAAAGACACAAAAATTCTCTCTGTCTCCTAACTAAATGGATATCTTTACACCAAAACAATCCTAGTTGGCGTATTTCTTTCTCATTTTGAAATTATTTGAATGTATTCTAGACACAAGAAAATAGACTGGACTGAAAATTAAACATATAAAACAGTACCAGCAAGTAATAATATCAAATAATATCCAATCATCTAAAAAGAAAAAAAAAAAAAAGTCCTCTTATAAGGAGGTGGAGGGAAGGAAAATTAGTTGCCTATTTCACTCTTGGTGAATAGAGCACAAACCCCACATTTCAGTACTTTTACACCTTTGCACTTTGACATGCATTTATCCTCTGATTTCCTGGGGGCTTTCTATACAGCCCGTCTTGTGCAAACCGCTTCCAGCTGGATTCTCATCTTTTGGGGTCGGTGCACAACCTTTGTGAAACTCAGCTGAAGTACATGGCCAGTGATTGACCAGGACGGCAGCTGCCACATAGTAAGTAATAGCTTTGGACTTTCTCTAATTGGGCAATAGTGTCTGCTCTGTTTTATCCAAGTTTTAAATGCTAAGTGTAGGTGAGGGAAAAGAAACAAAACATTAAATCTACACAGATACAGAAAACAATGATTCCTGGAGGCCTCCACACCGACTCAGAGCCGTCTTCCTAAAAAGTACCATCCATTCCTCCTTACACTAACCTGAAGTTTAAATGTGCAAAATCAAAGACTTCCAAGGCTTCCTCGAACCCCCTACACATCTCCCCCAGGGCAAAAAGAAATATTGTCACCTTGGAAGCCAGAGGAGGATGGGCCAGCGTCCGTTGTTGTTACCGCTCTCTCCCCACGTGCAGGTGTGGCGTCAAAAAGCGGGAAGCGATGAGACTTCAACGAAATTTAAACTTGTTGCCTTCTGGGCATTAAAGGACTCGAAACAACCCTGAGCTATTGCCGTCCTTGCGTGCTCAGTGCCCGCAGCTCGGAGGAGACCCGGCGCCGCTTTCCTACCTCCAGCCGCGCCGGCCGGGAGTTACCCCAGCGCTCCCTGCGCGGCCCCTGCCCAGCCCGCAGCCACCCTCCCCGGCACAGCCGGAGCTCATCAACAGCCCGCGGCCTTGACCCGGCCCCACCGGCTTGGTGATGGCAGCTGAAATAAACAACACCCTACTCAGCCCCAGCTGCCCCCGCGGGCACAGTTCCTCGTGCGGCTGCCGTACCTGCGGGATGCATGCATGCTTTTAGCTAGGGCTTCGGAGGGGTCTTCCGCATCTTCAAAATAAAGTGGCATTTAATGTGGAAAACAAAACCCTGCCACCGTCCCTCCAAAATAAACAAACACAGTATCAATGTGACCTTTCAGAATTGTCTTTTACGCACACTTAAAAGACTCTCCCTTCCTTAAAGACTGCCATTTACATAAGCAAGGGTTTAACAGTCATTTCCCTAAACTTTTACATTATCTTCTAAAGTTTGGGGGTGTTTTTGTTTTTGTTTTTTTAAAGGAAGTGTTCACTTCTGGAGTGGTCCCATGCTATCTAAATTGGCGGTTTTATTTCAAGCACATCCATATGCCTTACTGTGTGCAAAGGGTGATTCCCATATATATTTGCCCACAGTCCGAGGTCAACCCACTAGGATATTAAAATTCCTAAAGTAACAGCTCAATAACCATACTACCATGTGACACCAAGGCAAGAATCTAGAATGAAAAAATTATGAAAATAATTACATAAGGCTACTAGTTTCATTGGACGCAATTGGTATTTTTGTTGCCAAACAGTAATTACAAACTGATTGAAATTACTAAGTAGCCATTCAGATTAGTGTTCATTAGAGTTTTGTTCATATAAACACAACATGCTCATCATACTAATGATCTGAAATAAAATCCATGACTTGGCATAGTTTTCTGCACCATAACACAATTTACATTTTATTGCTAGTAAAATCAAGCTGAAACACTGCAAACCAGTTCATCTTTACACTGCTTACCTTTGCTGTTAATAAGCATTAAAAGGTGTTTTTCTCAAACAAGCATGTACACCTAGCCTACCAAAGTTCAGCCACTTCTTCTGCTACTAAAAATTGTCTGTACACTAAAACCTCCTAGGACTATTCAAATTTTTTGCATATATCAGTAAGGACATAATATATTTTTTATACTAAGGAATGCATTTTTATAAAAAAGGATGTACATCAATTAAATCTGCACAGAAGCTTTTTTTTTTTTAATGGAAGTTAACACATTTACATTTTCTGTCTTATTACAGCACACCAAACCCTTAAAACACAGTATTATGAAAAACATCCTGCGTATACAGTTCTCCTCTTTCTTAGCCAGCACTAGGCCAACATTCAGATTGGGCAAAAAAACCCTTCATCTACAGCAATTAGTTAATATAGTGGATACAAGTACTAATGTGAAAATGGCAGGACAGTAAAAGATCAGGATCTTTGTAGCAGTTGCACCACGTGCTTATTACATAAAAGAAGTTTAATTAATCTGCCACAAATATTGAGCAAATGAAGTCTCCTGAATCACTCATTTAGACAGACAATATAAAAAGGTAATTTATAATTTATGAAAATCCTGAGTGAAATTCTCAAGCAGACCTACTTAATATGTCACGTGAACCTAAGACAGAAAAAAAAGACTACTTTTCCAAGGAACAAAATTCCCTAGTGCACAGAGAATGTCAGCACAGGACAATGGTGAGAGAAATGGCCTAGGCATTGGGTAAAATAAAGAGATAAGATTTTGAGTGTTGAACAAAACTATGATACCTACCTGAATACGTCCACTAAGGCCAAGAACTGAACTGCATAACTTGAAAGACAGAGATATATAGGAAAAATGTCCCAAAGTTTAATTTACTTCATCTGTGGGAGCAAAATCCATGAGCATTTGCAAAGCCCTTAGTGGAAGGGAAAAGATCTTTATTGCCCTAGAACTGCCATACTTACTTTCCCTGTATCTTCCTAGACCACATCTTAATGAAGTAAAGGACCCACTGCAAACCATAACTGGATACATCTCACCAAAAGCAACAAGTTTTATACTAGCCAACAAATTTTGTAGGTATTCTGGAAAAGGAGATGCTTCAAGACTGAAATCCATCTCTTACCTTTGCTTACTAGTATAATCTCCAAACTCTGCCAAGGTCTCCCTTTTGTATACGTATCTGAAGTTAGTGTCTGCAATCAATCATGAATCTCACAATTTGGAAAAATAAAAAATAATTAAAGAAAAGGCAGTTAGAAAAAGTCTTAAATAAGAGGGTGCAGTGGTGAGGAATGTGTCTACAAGAGAAATAAAAAAAGGTGCTTCATAAAAGAAGTTCCCCTTTTTCACCTGATCTGTCACATTCTTAGAATAAATAAGAAAACCACAATCTGATTTAGATTTTTTTTGTAAACCATTTTTTTTAGTAATTATACATTTATCAATGCTATAATTTAAAATTTACCCTTTATATTTTTCTCTTTAAATAGCTAGAGACATTTTGCATTTGCAACAACTGAACAAATAGATTTTTAAGGCTCCGATATGACCTCTTCAAGCAAGAGGCTGTAAAACTTCCATTGTTCATAAAATCCTGCATATGTACATCCCCAAGTCCCCCCTTCCATTCAATATATATGAAAATGCAATTTACTGTACGTCAAATGAAAAATGCAGTTTTCAAATGCATGACAACAGGTGCTAGCTAAATGATCAGACACTATTTGTTACCTAGTCTCTTACTCTCATTTGCAGCATGATAAATTGCATTTTAGCAGAGTACTGCGATCTAAGGGGTCTTGACATGCTTTTATTGATTTGCATAGGTTATATGCATGTATTCCTGTTTGTAGGCAAATAGTGCCACGAGTAAATTCAAGTCACTGTGCCTCTGTTTCAAGAAAATTGCAGTCATCACAGGGGAGCCAAGATGGAGTGAGGTTGGGTAAAAGAGACACATGCAGCCCATTGGAATCTTCGAACCTCTATTAAGATTTATAGGCTGCAGGATTCTTTTGGGCTTCGACATTATTCTTAGTAAACCCTTTCTGTCTTCAGTTGTTTATAGAAACTGGCAGCTTTAGCAAAGACAGAAGCTTATGTTGTAGGTAGCACAATTTAACATAATAGTGATAGCCTGTCCTCCAAATATCCCGATACTCATTTTGAAAGAGAAACAGTGCATATCCTCAATTCCCTTTACCATAATTTGAGAGGTTTTCTTAATACTAGAAGTAATCTTCTAGCCTGCATTTACACAACACTGTAGCCACCGTGAGTTAAGGTGAGTTAATGTATCTGTCCTCTCTTACCTCTTCTCCTGTCAGCCAATATTATTATTCCCCTCTTAACAAAAATAAAAGAATCCTGCATAGACAGTTTGGATACCTTCCCTAGGGGGTAAAAATAACAGCTCTAGAATTAGGAATTGGAGCTTCCGTGCTAGGATTTTCTTCAGGCTGGGAGAGATGTGATCCACCATCACCACAATTTGCATGTAATTCCCCTAGTTTAGTATCGGCACGTGCACGGGAGCCAGCACTCACCCCATTAACTAAAGAGAAAGCTGCTGGAACATACACGATACCCCCACGCAGGAAGATTATCTCTACGCATGCACACACATCGGTTTGTATCACAAATGTTGGAGCTGGCGTGCAACGTTCAGAGCGGTGTCAACCTATAGAGGCTGCTGATCCAATCATTGCCTTGTAAATTTGCACATTACTGATAAAGGTTCAGGTTACTGGGGGAACCGTTAATCTATCAGAAACAGGATTTAGACTTGACAGGCATACTTACACCTCAGAGTATTCAAGGAGCTCTTATTTGTATGTTATTTCAGTACTTAAAATTTATTGAAGAACTGTTTCAGTATGGTAGTTTGGCATTAATTTTGATGGAATTCACAAATTGTATTCTTCTCTCGGTCTGTATCACAAACCCTAAAGCCAATCAAAATCCATCTAATTGTAAATTTAACTTAAAAATAAAGGAATAGACAAGAAATATTAGGAAAAACTTTATGGGATAAAATTAGGGCAATACAAAATGCAGTATCTCAGAAAACATCCTAATCTGACATACTTCCATTCATGTGATACTAATAAATTCCAACTAAATCTACTCACGTGGGGCCCAACAAACATCTAAAATCATTTTCCACATTATCAATTTTACCTCCCTACACATTTCTCAGTATATGACGGTTCTGTTGTACACTTCTCAACAAAGAATAAACTACAGACTGTGTTTACAGAGACTATAAAATTTAATGCATCAGCACATTAAGATGTATCCTGAAAACATTTTTGCTTACTGTCCATCCAGCATATGTTTCCGTAGTTTAGCAGATGAAAAATGATGTACTGACTGAGGTAGAGAGGGACAAAGTGCTAAGAGCTGTATCTGATATACACCGAACCTGGGAACTCATATCTGAACGTAAAGTATGGGGGTTTTAAGATTAAGTCTTCTTGGAAAAGCCATCATGAATAAAGCAAGATGGCTAAATATTCTTTATTCTTTTTGTGCACAGAAAGCTGTCCCCTTTGGAACATACGTTAACAGACAAGTGACCATTCCGCAAATTCATACCTTCAATATTATATGATTTTGCAGAAGTAGTAGTTAGATAGTTCTGCCTAAAAGCTTCACAGTGTAGCCTGAGGAAGTCTTGCAGGCCCACTACCTTCAGCTTCAGCTCCTCATTCATGCTCCAACACTAACCCTTCAGCTGGAACAACTGTTTGTGGAGTTTCATGATAAGCAGCAACAGGGAAATGAGTTGACTAAGAACCCTTTATTTCTTACATCATTTTTGACTTGGATGAGTTTCTGATCTGGCCCACCATTCAGCCCCAGCTATAAACAAGTGTCTTATGGTCATTAGAAGCATAGGAACAAATGCTAAGGACTGTGTAAGGTGGCACTGCTCATCAGATTACTGCTTATTAACTTAAGTCTCAGTCAGAACACACAGAGAGGTACTTCATGTAGAATAAATAGCTTTAAAGTAGAGCTGTTAAACAGGAGAAAAAGAATGAGCGCAGGAGGATGGGAGAGAAAAAGTAAACAATGCAACATCACAATGATAGGCCAGCGTCGAATCTTGCACGCAGTAAATATCAAAAGAATTTCAAAAAGAAATTTGAAAAGGTAAAAATGAGGTGGCTTGCTAGATGCTTTTGGAAAAGCACAAGAGGCAGCAGAGCAGAAGCAATTAAATTAAATTAAAACATTTTGTATAAAAATATATGTTTCTATACTTAATACTGAATTTATATAGACATATGTTTTCAGAGGAGGAGGCCTTCTGAAAATATAGGTCCAGGCATTTTTACCTATCTACAAGAAATATATTTTACTTTAAGCACCATTAAGAGTATTAGCATTTAAAAGCATGGGAATCACAGGAATGTTTAAGCAGAGCTGGCCCCCACATAAATGATGGGATAAATGATTTGCAAAATATCAGAATAAAAATGCTGTATATTTGCCCAATAATATTGAAAATCTACTTAAAGCATATTTATCAGTCTGAGCCACTGCAATTCAGTTCCTTCAAGTCATTTAGTTTGAGAGAGAAAGCAAGAATATCAATGCCACCCTGAATTCATACTTGCCTCCTGACTCAACTTCAAAACACTTCATTGCTTAAGTCTCCTAAAATGGTACACAGAATGAAAAAATCATGTTACATATCACCACTCTTGTCAGTCAAGAAAAAAAAAAAAACCAAACTACTTTCAGTGTATCAGTATTGCCTCTACGTATCCTCTTGGGCTCCTTCTCTAGCCCAAAGTTCCCATTCACGCGCAGCCTACAACAGGCCTACGTTCACAACTTTGCCAAAGGTGTTGCTTATTAAAGCAAACTTTTAGAAATCAGTAATAATTCAAAACTCATGATATTTTACCCAGGTAACTGACCCAGGCTGGTATTCCAGAAGAATATCCACCAGCTCTTAAGTCTACAAACATTCCTTCTCTTCAGATATCAAAGATCAGTTTGTATGCCCTTCCAGCAAGGAGACTAAAAATATGCTAGCAGAAGTGGCCACAAGCGTAGCACATTACCACAGTGAAAGTCTCTTTTTAGGAAAGCAATTAAGCACAACAACCGGCATAGCCCAGCAGTCTGACTTGGCAATGATAGTTACTTGAAATCAAAGCACAGAAAGTTATGATATTAAGAAGGACACTTTCTGATCTCTCTTCAGTGATAAAAATCTTTAGGCTAAAAAGATCCTATGATAGTTTTTTCATAACTAAGCAATTAAAAAAAAAAATCAAAACCAATGTACCTTGCAAAAGACAAAGTTTGCAAAATAAAAAGGTGGGGGAAAAAAAATTCATTAAAGTGGTCTTACAAGTTCTAGATTTCAAAATTCTGAAGTCTGCAGAACCAAAAAGGGCTCTTGGGATTTCTTGCTAAAGACCTTGCCTCTGGTATGAGTCACCTATTTGTATTAACCTCAGAAAAGATTTGAAAGATTGTTCAGTTTCTCCCTAATGAGAGAAATTTAACATGGTTGGCATAACATTCCATAATAGTATTTCTATGCAACATCTTCACTAGCACTTCAAAAGCCATCAAAAATTTAACAAAGACAATGATAATTAATATTACAAAACATGGAGATGAACAAATTAAAGTAAGTGGCACTCAAGTTATTGTGTTTCTCCCCCTCTCCTTATACTCTGTGGAGAGATAATTAGGATTGCTTGACTTCCTGTTAATTTGCTGGTGCAAAATACATTAAAGAGGATTGTTTCTGTTCTGGGACATACCTATAGAAGGGAAGCATGCCTTTACAGAGAGGCACGTATGACTGACCGCCGTATCACCTCTCTTGGTTATGCAACTTTAAAATCATGTTTTCAACATATTTTTAATCTCTCCTCCCCTTGTTTCAAGGACATCTTCCAGCAACTTTCACTTAAGTTGTAGTCCTGTAAACAATTTTCTGTACTTGTATAAATTTACCATGTGCACTTGTTGTGCAAGGCTAAGCACACACAAGAAAACTCCCAGAAACCTAGCAAGAACTTCAGGAGTGGAGGGGATGTCTAGCTCATGCAAATCTGGGGGAAAACCTTTAAGGACTATTTTGTCTATAAGAGCACATCTATTGCTGTGAAAGGCTGCACTCATTTTTACCTAAGTAACTAATAATTAACATGAACTAGTGCACAAAAAAACTTTGCAAACTTAAGAATAAGTACTTTATAAATGTAGATGACCACCACAAACGCAGGTCTCCATCATGAAATGAAGATTGTTAGGTACCTGTAAAAGTAGACTTGAAAGATACCTTAATGTAACAGTTCATCACTGCAGAAGGAAGTGTAAAAAAAGATCAGAAGAACCATCAAAAAGGTTAATTCCACAGATCAAATGGATTTTCAGGGCATCATTACACATTCAGACCTTTATGTTGGGAAGCTTGTCAAATAAAGGCACTCTGAGAGGAAAGAAAGTAGCCATGCCAAACCATACGTGCAAACTCATGAGGCTGACGTGCTGTCACCACACAAAAACAGTAAATCTATCTGCATTTTAGTAGCCCTCTATCTAAACCCTACCCCCTCTGCAAAAAGTGTATTCAGCAGTATTATAGCACACACACTTTGTTTGTGCTTATTAAATAAAAAGAAAAGATCACCTTCAACCATATTAATGATGGACTGGTGGATGAAGGATGTCTGCGAAAATTCACAACATCTGTTTGCTCCACTCTCTTCTCAGCGTGCTGCACCTATTCCTCATGCTTAATGATGCTCATCCACTCTGCAAGTTTTACGAACAAATGTGTGTTTAGCCACATTCATCATTCTGAATGAGCGTTCTTGATGAAGCATCCACTGGCCTGTTTCGCTCTTTCTGCTACACTTTAACAAATGACAACTGCTCTACGTATTTTTCATTTGTTAAAAATAAAAAGCTAAGTGAAGAATAGGCCCAGCAAATTTTTCTTTTACTCCTCTGGTAACTTTACTAGAAAATGGAATACTACATGCATTTAAACTGCATACAAGTTCACGCACACAAATCTAAATGGTGCATACAGATGTATAATTTGTATTTTCAAAACACTACGCAGCAGAATACAGTGTTTCAACAGCATGTCAGTAAGGCTTTCTATCCCATACCGACAGAAGTATTTCAATACTCTCATGAAAGTGATGTATTATGTCTCAGTACAATCAGATAGGGGACTGATTCTGTGATATACACAATGCCTTGACACAAGACACTTGGCATCTTTGGGCACCAGGCCAGCCATACATCACAGTGGACATCTGTCTTCCATATTCCATATTCCAGCTTTCCTCCTTTAAAGCACACCAAAATTTAAAGGAAAAGACACGTTTCCCATAAAACGTGTGTGCTCTAAGTGCCATGCTAGGAATGAATTCAACAGTGAATAACATTGCATGTCAAATCCATGAGATTTTTGTCAGTTAGAAAAATAGACTATAAAGAATATTAGCAAGAAATAAGAACTAAAGAATCAAATCTAATACAAAGAAAGTACTCAGAAAATTTTAAATGTGGAACATCTTCAGAAGCTATCTTTCAGAATTTAGAGCAACTCTCAATTTTCAGTTGAGTTCACAGAAATATTGAAATGTCCACCCCATACTAATTTACTTAAGCATGTCTTTTAGAGATTACTGATGCAGTATACAGCAAAATGTTCTCAGGCTTGTCTTCTAGTAGCATTTTTTTATGTTTGCAAAAGCATATATATTAAATGAGGCTTTTGTGAAGGCATTCTACCACTGCTTGCTTAATGGTATTTCTGTGCTTTACTGGTTGAGTCTTTGTGAGCCTTCTGGTCTGTACTGGTTGTCTGGGTTCATCTGTATTAGCTATATCCAAGAGGCCAGTAGGTGCATGAAGCATGTTACATTCTGAAATATGAATCATCTTTGTTATGAGGAATGCTTATTGCAAGGCATCTAAGGTACAGACAAGTACCGTGGTCCTTGTTTTCAGGTTACTCTTTTAACTTTTAATAACTAGGTTGGGGCAGGGGTGGAAAGTATCTCCTATAAAAGGATCTTACAAAGTTTGCCATAGGTTGCCCTCCTTCTAAGAAGCTCTGCAATTTTACTTGAATAACATACTTTGTGGTATTTCACAATGAAATAATTATGGACCAAAAGAAGTAAGGGAGGAAGTTTTGACATCTATTCCATAAGAAAAGCTCTCTAGTTATAAAAAACAAATCCCAAAATCATTATGTCCAGTCCAAAAAAAAAGCATGACAATTAAATAAGAACTTATAATTCAGTGAGTAGTAGGATCCAGAATCAAACATGTAGAACTTCTCAGATATTGAAACTATTTAAAAAAAATAAACTGCCACTGAATCGTTTAAAACCAGCCAGCCCACATAATCAACCAAGTAATTTCTTGCTAAAGCAGATAAAAATTGTCTATCAAAACCTCTTTCAATAAATTAATATTGGCATATACCAATAAGGTCACTGAGAACAGCGTTCCTCCTAACAAAAATAGTCTTAAACTTATATGCTAAATTATGTCAATAACTCAAATTTAGAGACCGGCTAATCAGTAAGAGTAGAGATTAGGCAATGAGTGGACTAATTACCAGGATTCATACTTCTGCTCTAACCTGGGAGTGATAGTGTAGCATTATGATGACATGCAACTCCATAAAAGTAAATTCTAGACTAATGGTATGGTTGGTCAGGGGAATGCTACATTATCCCCTTCCTGAGACTCTACACATAACTTAGAAGTCATGAAAACATTAAATAAATAAAAGCTAATTAAAACTTTTACAAATTATAGTCTGCTACTGGAATATTTTGAATTAAAAACTAGTATCAGCTTCCTTCAACCTTATCTGAAGACATTAAGTCAGAGGTATTGACTGGCAAACTTATTCCAAAGCAGCATTTGTTGGTAAGTTGTGTTCCTTAACAAAAATGTATGAAATTATGCGATGCAGATGAAAAAATAAGTACTCAAATTCAATAAAAGACATCATAATTCAGCATGCAGTGGTGTACCCTTTCACAGCTTCGTACAATGTAAAATGAAGATCACAAGTTTCAAGAATCACTTTTTTTGTCAATGTTTAGTAAGAACTACCTGTGATGTCTTGGCATTGATAAAAAGAAGGGCAGAAGAGAGAACTATACAGCAAGTCAAACAAAATACATAAAACTGGAATCACTAAAATTTAATAGAAATTGCAACAAATGTCTATTCAGGATCCTCTGAGGATCCTCTGAGTACTCAAGGAATCCATTATTATGCTTAAGAGAAAATTGTCCGTGACAAATTTATAAGCTATACAGAAAATATTCCTCTTCAGATACCTAAAATGAAAATTGTAAGAGAACTGATAGCAGCTGCATGTTTTTGTTATAAAAAGGATTTTATAATTATAATAAAATATACAAATTACTAGTTCCTTAAATAGGAGTTCCTCTGATCTTCATATTTCAGAAATTAGGTCCCACAGAGGATTTTTCAATACAAAAAAATTAATTTCCATTTTTTGCTACAAATGCTTTTTTTCTCTACTGTAAACCAGATCCGTATCTGAAAATTGGAGAAAGGATTTATGCAAAAATAACCTCAAGGGGATCATTACAGAAACACAAAAAGTAATTTTCTACTAGAATTGTAAAGTGTATTTGCAACAGATATTTAAAACTATGGCTACAAAACACATGAAACATACAAATGAATGGGATTTAATGCAACTGGAATAATTTGAACTGTATCCTTATTTAAATGACAGAATGATTAAGCCACAAAGCATAGTTTCCAAAGCCGAGGGAAAGCTTTTGCTAAACTCAAATTAGAGTGATATTAAAGTCGATACCTATATTTTGTACTATGTAGATACACATAGCCATCCCACTCATTCCCGTGACTTAACGTATGCATAGAGTACAGACAGTTTATTAGACTTCCTGAAATAAATCTATAGACACAATCAACCACTTGAGAGAAAAAAAGAAGAGGGGAATAAAAAGAACAATATTGATAGCAACAAGTACAATTCCATGCCTCTACAAAGAGGATAAACTGAGCCCCAGGATGATAGTGCTCTTACCCACGCAGACTCGCAGTGAGCACTGCAAGTACTCACTCCCACCAGAATTAGAGAACAGCAGTCTACTTTGCAAGTGGTCCCAACAAGTCCACATATGTCAGTGTGCCCTTCTATGACTGGCAAGGGAGGCTACAGAACTTGCAAGGCAGGTACAGTCTAAGACATACATTAACTCAAACTGTACAATAGGTCTCAAGAAACACATCACAGCGCTTTTGAGAAAATTGGAGCACAAATAACCCACAGATTACTGCAAATTACTCTGACAAAAATAAGTCCAAGCATATCTGACAGTAAAATTACACTCTCCTCTACAACAGTATCCCTTAGGTAATCCCCCTTCTCTCCCCATCCCGAATGTTAAATTGTCTCTTAGCTTTATAACAAATCAAGGCTAAAAGCTGCACACTGGCAGTAAAGCACTTCTTTTCATCTTAGACAAATTTTATTTCTTCTCAACAGCACCAAGTGTGGTATATTTTATGAAAATTATGAAAAGCATCACAAAGAAACAAAATGTAAGTGATACAACAATTCAAAGCATCTGAAGGGCATTGTTTCTACTATCTGCAAGAACATCGCACAATTTCTTCCTCTGCTGCAGGTTGAGTTTATGCTTTTACATGGGAACAACACAGCTTGTGAGCTATGGGGGGGTCATACTTAATTTTTACCCTTGATGAAGCAAAAGTTTTAATATGTTTTAGACCCTTACAAATATGAGGACCTCATCTGGAAACAATGCTAAGTCATTCATAAAATATTGAAGGTCAGCACCCAGAACAAGATTTAAGTTCTTCAACAACTGTCTCATCTAAAGCATTGTCTTTATTTTCATATGGACTGAATCAGAAATTCTATACAAGCATTGTCCCTTTTTTCCTGTTTTTTAATCCTCCTATGTATGATCTTATCCAACAGTGAAGGCAGAGGGTTTTTTTTATCTGCAGAATCAACCTGACACACTGTAATCTTACACACAGACATCACAGCAATGTGAATGGGGATACAATGTGGTAAGGCAGAAGGTGGAAGAACTGCTGTCAGAGGATATTTGTGACTTAAACACACACTTCAAAAAGCAGGTTATATATCCAAATACCTTAATTCTGATTTTTTTCCACTGGGGACAATTCTATACCCTAAAAGAGATTCTTTAAAATTTACTCCTCCATATAGCCAGCTATAATGTTAATCAAAATGCTGCTCTCTGTATTTTTGCTTTATCCTTTCAAAAAGTTCCTCCCTTACATTCGTAACTGCACTTTCACTCTTTCTCCGTGCACCCTTAAATACTCTTGAGCTCTCTTTACAAAAATACACGTCACGGACCAAGCATGGATATGTAAGACCAGGTGCCTCAGAGGAAAAAAAGGGAGAAAAAAAAAAAAAGGAAAAAAAAAATTTAACCACTATTTGCCTGCACATGGTTCCAAAAATTTCACTGTTCATGACAGGTTTCATCTAGTTGGATGTCCCTTATCAATCATTCTGTACACTTCTCCCCACAACTGCTTTCTAGCTTCTAGAGACAGACTGTGCTGGGGAAACTGTTTAGGAGCCCTCTCTGATGTGATAGCTGAAATGTGGCCCAGGAAATAAAAGGAAGTTAAAATGGAGGGAAAAACTGATCAGCGGTATCATCTTACCTTGCTCTGTACTCCTGCCCAAGAACCACCCGATGCCCAGCAAGAACAGTGAAAAATCACATACAAGGGGTTTACCTGCTCCGTCTGGTTTAACAACTAAATAAAATACAGATAACAGCCAGTTTCTAAGGGCAAAACAAAACCAAGGGTACTACATGTTATTGGCATTAGTTTAAAATAAAGCTATTCTTAATTCTCCTCATTTTCTTGATGATATATAGCTATAAAATAACATCCATAAAAATAATCTCACTATCACACTCTAAGGTGTTGTTTTTCTGTACCTCCAGACTTGCCTTGCTAAGCACAACTTTTGGCAGGACTGCCCTAACAGCCTCCAGCAGCTGACAAAAGAAGATAAAAAAGATGCAGAATAATGTCAGCTTGAATCACTACCTGCTCATATAAATACATTTTCAACAACATATATTAAAATGACAAATATTTTAATTGATTGCCATGCCACATTCTTGGATAAGAAACTTAGCAACTTCTTTTCTTGCATTCTTTGGAAAAAAAGAAACAAAATTTCCAATGTGTTAAACTAAATTTCAAATATGATTAACTCAATCCTAGAAAGGTATATTTAGATCCAAATCTTACAACACTTCCAAGTTATACAGCACTTTACAAGTAATTTGAGAAGGCCCAGCAATACCCCCCTCTCATAAAAATTATACTACTGTTTCCTGCAGCAGAGGCTCAAGAGAAATAGGGCAATCTCAATACTTGACATGCTTACTACACTGTGATGTCTTTAAAAAAAAAAAGTCTTTCAATAATATTGTGCTTGCAAGTAGCATTCAGAGAAACTTTGTTTTCATCTAGCTTTATTGCACAACCCTATTTAAAAAAATGTCACCACATGAATCTAGACTGACACATATAAATATTTCACACTGACTAATAAAAGGTTGACACAAAGAATAAATACTGTGTATGCTAGAACCGGCCTCTACTGTAGACACACCTGAGTTCACATCTTTTAAATAGGACATGTCAGCACTCTGTAACCTGACAAAATCAGACAGACTACATACCTGTCATTGACTTAACTGGGCAAGAGACATGACTGGTGCTCAGAACTTCAGCCAGAAATGCAATTATGTGGCAGTAAGAAAATTACACTCAAAGAATGAAGTTTAGCAGAGACATTTTGCCATTGTTGGTCCGTCTCTTATGAAGAGGCCATTTTATTACCTTGAAGTGATACAGCAAGTTTAGATATATTTGAGAAAAGAACTTGAATACCAAAAAGTAATTTCTTCTGGTATAATTTTATACTTGAATTTTTTTTTTTTTTTAATTTTATTAATCCAGTGCAGATAGCAAATTACTTTCATTACGGCAATAAATGAAGGATGGCATCAAGAATTAGCAAGAATTTACAATTCTTAGTGGTACTGTTCCATTGTGTGTAAAAGTTATATTGCACTGCTTTACTCTACGATCATGTCTAGGGTATGACACCTAAGCCTTCACAATGCTACATCCATAAAATTGCATTTTATTATTTCCTAGAAAAATTGTGTGTAGCAGAGCACTAGAGTAAAAAACGGTTTTAAGAGTGAAGAGGTTCTTATCTCAGTCTGTAACAGACTCCAATTCTGATTAAACATCTCTTAGTAATTCATTTCAAATCAAGCCCACTATTTATTTTAGTCAAAATTCTCAGAGGAGAAAGATTAACTCATCTAATTTGCTCCCAGCATCGCACGCAGCCTTCAATCTCATATGTCATAATGAGTTAAGAAAATGAAATTACAGACGCAAGAAGTCAAGAGGACACATGTTATCACCTGCTCCAAAGAGGTGCTATACGGCTGTATTAATATTTGTAAAGCACTTTGGATTTCCAGAAAAAAGCAGCTATATGCACACAGAGAAATATTACTTCTAATGAACGTTACAAACATACCATCCTTTCTGGAAGCCCTGCTCTGGCTGTAACAACATTTGCTTGCTTTTGGCTGTCGCTCAGCCCCAACACCTGAGAAACTCTTTGGCTTTCCTTGAACTAAAATAAAATACAAAAGGACATAGAAACAAAGCAGAAGATGGGGCAGGGTACACACCAACAGAAGAGATTGGGGAAGGGGTGAGATGGCTCTTGGGACTTCTGGAAAGAGAAAAAAAAAAAAAAAGGGAGAGTACTGGCAAGAGAAGGAGAACATGAGACACAATCACCACAACTCTTGGTAAAAGGGGAAACAAAGGTCCAGAGAACTCCCAAAGGGAGAGAAGAGAAAAAAAAAAAAAAAAAAAAAAAAAAAAAAAAAAAAAAAAAAAAAAAAAAAAAAAAAAA